>WNWK01037448.1:0-18504 GCA_009830355.1 Cherax destructor | reverse complement strand
AATAGGTTTCAAATTTGGGGAATTTTTTAAATTTTAACCAGAGTAGTGGGTTTGGGGTGGCCCGCCCAGAGGTACTACCGTCCTAACAAAAGTGTAAAATGATACCCTTTAATTGTTTTAATGGAAGATTGCTGGTGTCTTTTTACTGTCTCATAAACATGCAAGGTTTCGGTACATCTTGCTACTTCTACTTACACATTGGTCATACTGTACATACATCCCCCTCTGGGTTTTCTTGTTTCCTTACTAGTTCTTGTTCTTGTCTATTTCCTCTTCCCTTTTGGGGAAGTGGAACAGAATTTTCCCTTGTAAGCCTTTTGTCGTATGAGGCGACAAAAATGCGGGGAGCAAGGGTTTGTAATTCCTCCTGAATCAATTACAAAATTTTAAAAAAAAAACTTTCTTTTTCTTTTAGGTCATCCTGCTTCAGTGGGATAGGGATGGTTTGTTGAAAAAAAAAATGATATTTGGCTATTTTCCTTAGGAAGGTTAATATACCCCCCTTTTTCCCTTCTTCTGTATTTGCTCACTTGGGAGGATAACACATTCATTTAATTTTCCATCACATCTCCCGGGAAAAAGCCCTAAAGAAGAAAATTCACCACACTCCATCATATCTTGAAGGGTATAATGGACCCCCGGGTTTGAAGGTTTCTTATTTAAAAAAACGGTTTTAACCCTTTTCGTTTGAGAATCGAAAATTGGCTGTTTTTTATTGGCCTGTCCGCCTGTCGCGCCTGCCAGGCGCCTGGGAGGACGCCGCCAAAGGTTTTTTACCATTGAGAGAACATTACCCAGCGTCTTTCAAAAAATTCACAATACATTTGGTGTTTTTTTTGGGGGTTTAGTGACTGTCACTTAAATAAATCACCATGGGGCCAAAAGCTTCCCAGTGGCACCCCCTTTATGCAGTGGTGGCACCCCTGCATGCAGTGAGTGTAGCATTCATGCAGTGAGGGGGGTGCAGGGAATTTAGCAGGCATGCAGGGGGTGTAGCATTAATGCAGGGGTTTAGCAGGCATGCAAGGAGTTTAGCAGGCATGCAGGGGTGTAGCATTCATGCGGGGGGTTTAGCATTAATGCAGGGAGTTTAGCATTCATGCAGGAGTTTAGCAGGCATGCAGGGAGTTTAAAGGGATGCAGGGAGTTTCAGGCATGCAGGGAGTGTAGCATTGATGCGGGAGTTTAGCATTCAGGGGTTTTGCATTCATGCAGGGAGTGTAGCATTCATGCAGGGGGTTTAGCATTCATGCAGGGAGTTTGCTTCATGCAGGGGGTTTAGCATTCATGCAGGGGTTTAGGCATGCAGGGGAGCATTCATGCAGGGGGTTTGAGGCATGCAGGAGGTAAGTGCAGGGGGTTTAGCATTCATTCAGGGGGTTTAGCATTCATTCAGGGGGTTTGCGGCATGCAGGGAGTGTAGCATTCATGCAGGAGTTTAGCATTGATGCAGGGAGTTTAGCAGGCATGCAGGGAGTGTAGCATTCATGGGGAGTTTGATTTATGAGGAGTTTAGCATTGATGCAGGGGGTTTAGCATTGATGCAGGGGGTTTAGATTCATGCAGGAAGTTTAGCATTCATGCAGGGAGTTTAGCATTGATGCAGGGAGTTTGCATTGATGCAGGGAGTTTAGCATTGATGCGGGAGTTTACATTGATGCAGGAGTTTGCTTGTTTTTAAAAGATTCATGGGGGTGTAGCATTCATGCAGGGGTGTAGCATTCATGCAGGGAGGTAGTTTCATGCGGGGAGTGAGCATTATGCAGGGAATGTGCAGGCATGCAGGGAGGGGGTTTCCCCTTTCAGAGGCTGAAGAATTCCTCCCAACAAGTGTTTAATTGTGATGAAACGGGCCTGTTTTGGAAGAAAATGCCCAAGAGGACCTTCATTACCTTACCTCATTACCCTATCTTCCCGATGCCTGCAACTCTTCAATAAAGGTAAGTAAATGTATATATATATATTTTTTTTAATTATTTTGTATGTGAATATTTTTGTGGGACGGATTAATTGTATTTACATTATTTCTTATGGGGAAAAAAGGGTTAATTTCGTAAACTTCGTTTAAGTAAAGCTCCTGGAACATTAATTTCGATCTGGGGGCCACTGTACTACAGTTAAAAAGTGCAAATATCCTCATCCCTTCTTCAGAATATATTATTTTTTTACAATTTGGTCAATAAATGTGTTTTTATATTACGATCAAGATTGATCAAGGGTTACTATATTTACAATTATTTATTTACTTTTTCTTTCGTTATTTTTTTAAAATATTTTTTGATGTATGGTATGAAAATATATACTGACATATTCTATCCAACTAGCAGCAGGGGTATGCAGGTACCCCATTTAAGGGAGTGGGATACAGTTGTTGTTGAGGGGGTCAAGTTTTTCAAAATTTGAAATCATGTTCAGAGAATGTTTGTTTGAGAGCTTGTCACTGGTTACTCCTATTTCCTTCTAAATATAAGTATTCTAAAGGTTTCCGACACTAAGGTAGTAGATTGTGGATCGGGGAGCTGCTAGTATTTTGTCACTGGAGCATAAAATGGGAAATTGTTAATTCAGTGTTTTGCAACATTGATGTTCTCTTCTTTTTTGTCAAAAGGGTGACTAAAATGCCAGAAGAAAGGGCTGAAACCCCCTTCTCCTGTGAAAATTACTAATTAATTAAAAAAAACTTTTTTTTTTCTTTTGGCCCCTGCCTCAGTGAGATCGGCTGGTTCATTAAAAAAAATGGTTAAATCTTGCAAATTTTTTTTTTTTTTTTTTAAAAATCAGCCGTCCCCCCCAAGGTGGGGTGGTTTAAAAAAAGAAAACCATTTTTTTCACCCATCACGTCTTGCCAGAGGCCCCACACTACAGTTATAAAACTGTACCATTAACACCCCTCCTTCAGAGTGCTGGCCTGTACTTCCCCTCAGGACCCAAATCCAGCCTGCCAGTTTCCTGAATCCCTTCATAAATTTACCTTGCTCAAACTCTAACAGCATGTCAAGTTTTAAAAAACCCTTTTTCCATTTGCTCATATCTAACATGCTCCCCATACTTGCTGGAAATCAAAGGCCCTTTCACAAAACCTCCTTTACCCCCCCTCTCCCAATTTTTCCCCGGAACCCCTACCCCCCCTTTCCTCCACTACAGATTTATACACTCAAGTTTCTATTTTTTACAGCCTTCTACATGTCCAAACCATAATAACCCCCTCCCCCCTGGATTGTTTTGGAATCCCGCACCCTTTATTTATTATTCACTTTACTTTTCAGTGTATTTCTTAATAGTTCTCATTCCTGCAATATTTTCCTGATTTAAGAGAAACCAGGACCGGTGATGATAACCACAACAAGTAACTGATATACAGTCACCCCTCGGCGGTTTAATCCGTTCCAGATGGATCGGCAAAAACCAAAAATGGGCAAAACAAAACTTTTTTCCCCCATAAGAAATAAGGGAAATTCAATTAATCCTTTTCAGAAACCCAGAATTTTGGGAAAAAAAAATTTTTGGGGGCCTTAAAGATAGATTTACATGAAAATGAATAAACTGAATGTGGCATTACCTTTATTGAAGACTGATGTTGCTGGATGGGAGGGGGGAAAGGAAGGGGGCCCAAATTTTTTGGAAGGAAACCCCCCTCCAAAAGGACTCTAGGAAAGTCCTTATGGTCATTCCCCTGCCCCCCCTCCCCCTCCCTAAAACTCCCTCCCTGCCTGCTACATTCCCTGCATGCCACTCCCTACATACTTTACACCCCCCATACCTGCTACACTCCCTGCATCCCTTTACCTCCCTGCATACCTGTTCCCCCTGCATACATGCTACACTCCCTGCATACATGCTACCCCCCCTGCATACATGCTACACTCCCTGCATACCTGCTACCTCCCGTCCCTGTTACACTCCTGCATACTGCCCTCCCTGCATACCTTTTCCCTGCATTCGCTACCTCCCTGCATACCTGTTACATCCCTGCATACATCCCCCCCCTCTCCTGCCCCCTCCGGGCCATGCCCCCCTGCATGCATTTTCACTCCTGCATGTCTACACTCTTTGCATTCATGCTACACCCTTGCCCTACACCCCCTGCATGCCTGCTCCCCCCCCCACCTTCCTCTGCATGCCTGCTACACTTTTAAAACTCCATCGTGTTTCTTTTTCACTATCATTTTTTTCTTTATTTCTTCATTTCTATAGTGTTCCTCATTTTTTCCAAAAAGTGGCACTGGGAGTTTTTTTGGGCCCATGGAGCTTATTTAGTAGTCACAACAATAATCAAGGCCCAAAAAAAATTTTGGGTTAATAAATTTTTTGTATAAACTCCTGGGGTGATGTTCACTCAAGAAACAATGCTAGACGGGTGACAATGTGCGGGGGTGGCGGGCCTGGGCCCTTTGTATGTGCGCGGCACTGGTGGACAGGCCCCATACGGTGGGAAAAACAAAAACAATCGGGAAACTAAGAAAAATTTTTCCCCTAAAAAAAAGTGACAAAACCAAAATCGGGAAAACTGGGAAAAGGGAAAACCAAGGGATGACTGTACAGTATATTAATTTTCCTAGACTAAGAATCATTTAGATCTGATAGCTTATTAAAAGACTTTTGATCATCACTTTTAAAATATTGTACAGGTTAGCCATCACTAATCCGGCAATCATAAACCGGTTCCATCAGTAATCCGGCCTAATTTCGGCTAGCATAATTTAAATTTTGGGGTCCACACCAACCTGCTGCTACTGTTTGGTGGCAGTACTTGCTTCATAAGGATTAAAATTTTTTTTTCTTCATTTGTTATAACCTGCCCCTTTTAGCCCAACCATGGTTCCAACAAAAAAATGCTTTTTAAAACCCAAATACACCGTACTTTTCCAAAAAAGATCAGGTGACTTTGAAGTCACTGTTGGTGCCATGAGTCAGCCCCTCAGATAATCTGTGACCAGTGAATTTGGGCCAAATTTTAAAGAATGGTCTGTGTGGAAAGTGTAAGTATAAAAAAAGAATCCTGAAACCCCCTTTGCATAATGAAAAAAAACGGCAACCGTGTTTTTGAAAACAACGACCTTTATTTTCGATTGGCTTGTATGTTGTATTCCCCTTTTTGGTCACATTTGATAGGGAAGATATATTACAAAAATGATATAACTTTGATTGGTTTCACCCTGGAAATTCCCTTTAAAAATTGAGCTCAAAGTAGCGGAAATGTTGTTTTTTGCCAATGTTCAAGAAAGAAATGTCAAATTGTCCAACTGGCCGGTCTAATATGCAGTCACGAATGGGTTGACATTTTTTAAACTTATTACAATAATCAGTAGTCTGTTAACAGTAAATCTTCTATTTTTGTGTGAAAAAAAAATTCAAAAGGGAAAACCCAAAGCGTAATATAAGGGCCTGGAGACATGTCTAATGAACAGAAAAATGATATTGTAGTCCGGAATGTCTATTGTTTATTCTGGACCCTATTTTGAAATTGGCATCTCTTGAAATTTGTGTAAAATTTGGGCCCAAAATTTGATTTCTGACCAATATTGGTTAGTTGAAATAAGAAAATGGGTGGTTTCTTGTACTCGATCAACAGAATACAAGGTACTAGCGAAATAGCTATGAGTTTGATGACTGGAACAATGGAATTGGGCAAAAATAAGGTGTAAAGTGGGTGAAATCACTAATGCGAAAAACAATGTTGGGTTAAGTGTATTCTAAACATATAACCACTCTGTACGGGAGAATACTAACCCGGGCACCCTGGGTCCCGACGGGGATTAGTGAGGGTCCCTTATTATGATATATTAATCTTTGGGACATTGGTTTTTACAAAACCCCCTGAAAAGCGCATTCTTCACAGTGGCTACCCCCACTCTAAGAACTGGCAGACATCAAATAAAAAAACATCCTTGGAACGTTACCCTTTTTGTAGTGTAAGATAATTTTTTTGCTGAAATTTCGGGATGGAAAATTAGGTAATACAGAAGGACCCTTTTTCCATGGTTTCATTTATCGGCTGTTTTCCGGGGCCCCAAAAAAAATAATTTTGTTAATAATTCCTAAAGTGCAAAAGTAGTGGGTGGAAGTTCTTAAAAGCTGAAATTGTGAAGTGCTTCCCATCAGTAAAAAAGTGATAATTCTTCACTTATTGTTTTAATTTATCAATTAAACTTTATAGTAGGTGGGTACAGAACTTTATAAAAGGTTGCTAATATCCGTAGTTTCAGTACCCACGGCAGGTCCTTGAAACATACCCCCGGAAAAGGGGGGTTCTACTGTATTAACTTGTCATTTAGCAACTCAGAAAATGTAAAATTTTTAGATTTATTGATGCTGACAAATTTTAATACCTTATACATAGTTGTTTTATATAAAAATTTGGGTTATTGAGAATGTGACAGTATAATGCAGTGGCCCCTTTGGGGTTTTTCAATTTTGAGTTACAGTGGATGGGCCCTGCCAAGGAAAGACAGGGTGATGAAAAGGTCTTAAAGGGAATTTCCCCACCCAAACTAAGCCCCCCCTCCTCCTCCTCCCTATTTTCCCAATGCCAGCAAGTCTCTTCAATAAAGGTAAGTACAGTGGACCCCGGTTTTCGTCCTGTTCCAAACTCGCCCTTTTAATAGCAGACAAAAAAAAACCCCCCTTTTTTACATCATTTGCAGATGACACTAAAATGCATGAAAGTCACTACGGTGAAGACATGAAAAATTGGAGGACATAAGCGGGTCTTCCAGTGGGCAGTGGAGAACAACATGACGTTCAATGGTATAAGTTTCAGCTGTTAGGTAGGGAAAAAAATGAAGAACTCAAAAGGAACACTATACGTATACAAACCAAGGGGGTAAAACCCATAGACAAAGGAACAGGACTTGGGAATAATTATGCCCTTGATCTGTTTTTTAAAAATAAAAGACAAAGATCACAACAGCCGGGAAGATGAGGGGGTGGGTTTTGAGAATTTTCAAAAAAAGGGGAAATAATGCCGATGATACCTTTAAAATGAGTCTCCCCCCTTTAGAATACTGCTCTGTGCTGGCCCGTTGGGCAGGGTAACAGGCATAACAAATTCAGAGATTTTTTAGGGCTCACATTGAGTTGAAACATCTAAAAAATGCCTTCAAGTCTTGAAATGCTCATTGGGCAAAGGAGAGAGAGATCGTGATAATATATACAGTGGCCCCCGCTATTAAACGGCTCGGCAGTCGAAAAATCGTCATTAGAACAAGAAAATCGATATCGTCATGCAACAAAATATCATGATTCGAACAATGTGTCCATCACCTGTCCGCCCAGGCGCTTGGGGAAGCCCCTCCTTGTTTCCCTCAAAGAAAATACCCTCCCGCTCATCGACTTTTCACAAAATTTATAATTGTTATTTTGTTCATTAAGGGGAGGCAGTGGTGAGAGGCGGGTGGTAGAGGAGTGGTGGTAGGGCAGTGGTGGTAGAGGCAGTGGTGGTTGGCAGTGGTGGTTGGCAGGGTGGTAGAGGCGGGGAGAGGCAGTGGAGGTGGAGGCAGTGGTGAGGGTGGTGGTGAGAGGCAGTGGTGAGGGGGGGGGGGCAGTGGTGGGGGTTAGGGGGGGGGGGCAGTGGGGGGAGAGGCAGTGGGGGGGAGAGGCAGGGGGGGAGGGGGGGGAGGCAGTGGTGGTGAGGGGGGGGGGCAGTGGTGGTAGAGGCAGGGTGGGGGGGGGGGGGCAGTGGTGAGAGGCAGGGGGGGGGTGGTGGGGGGGGGAGACAGGGGGAAGGGGGGGGAGGTAGGGGGGGGGGCGGGGGGGGGGTGAGGGCAGTGGAGGTGGAGGCAGTGGTGAGAGGCAGTGGTGGTGAGGCAGTGGTGAGAGGCGTGAAGGTGGAGGCAGTGGTGAGAGGCAGTGGTGGTGGGGAGGCAGGGTGAGAGGCAGTGGAGGTTGGGGGTGGTGAGAGGCAGTGGTGGTAGAAGTGGTGGGGGCAGTGGTGGTAGGGCAGTGGTGGTTGAGGCAGTGGTGAGGGCGTGGTGGTAGGGGCAGTGTTAGTAGGGGCAGGGGTTTAGAGGCAGTGGTGGTAGAGGCAGTGGTGGTAGAGGCAGTGGAGGTTGAGGCATGGAGGTTGAGGCAGTGGTGAGGGCAGTGGTGGTAGGGCAGTGGTGGTAGAGGCAGTGGTGAGAGGCAGTGGTGAGGCAGTGGAGGTTGAGGCAGTGGTGAGAGGCAGTGGTGGAGAGGCGGGGTGGTGGTTGAGGCAGTGGTGGAGGCAGTGGTGGTGGGCAGGTTAGTAGAGGCATTTTAGAAGTGGTGGAGGGAGGGTGGAAGGGGTGGTGGAGGGCAGGGGGGTAGAGGCAGTGATGAGGGCAGTGATGAGAGGAGTGGTGGGGAGGCAGGGTGAGAGGCAGTGGTGGTTGAGGAAGTGGTGGTTGAGGCGTGGTGGTAGAGGCGGGGTGGAGAGGCGGTGGTGGTAGAGGCAGTGGTGGTGAGGCAGTGGTGGTAGAGGCAGTGGTGGTAGAGGCAGTGATGAGAGGCAGTGGTGAGAGGCGGGGAGGCAGTGGTGGTTGAGGTAGGGTGAGGCAGTGGTGGAGAGGCAGTGGTAGTAGGGCAGGGAGGAGGCAGTGGTGGTAAAAAGGGTGGTTGGGGCAAAGGTAGAGGCGTTGGTTGAGGCAGTGGTGAGAGGCGTGGTGGTAGAGGCAGTGGTGGTAGGGCAGTGGTGGTAGAGACAGTGGTGAGTAAACAAGATTAAATGAAGGTTCGGGGGGGAGTTTTGTAAACAAACCAGTTGTTGCTGTTACCAGCCTGCCCGTAGAATTCTGTTCAACCGGGGTGAAAAATACTTAGATTACAAACCCTTTCTCTTATACTAACACGTCTGAAGGGGGAAAAGAATGGAAGATGTTTTCACAGCGAGGGGAATGCCCGCCACCCCATCCCCCAGCCACCACATTCGTAATGACATACATTTTTATTCATTCTAGAGTGTATATCAGGTTTTTATGTTATTTATATTGTTTATTTGTCATATTAGATGAATTGTGATAGATAAATATGCTGTCAGGTAATACTTACAGTGAAGTACATTTTGTCATGCCTCCCGACAGCAGGAACGGATTAATTGTTTTTTTATTTCTTTGGGAAAAATTAAATCGCCACTGAACATTTCGCGTTGAGAACTAGCTCCCGGAAGGATTAAATTGAAAGCGGGGTCCATTTCTTGGAAAGTACTTGGGGGCCCGGTCCCAAACGCACACTGCCAAAAAACATCTGGGGGAGATATGGGAGAAAGTGTGAAATAAACCCGGATGAGCAGGGGTGCGGTGGGGGGCAATACGGGGGCACTGTTTAAAACCGGGGGCCCGACTATTCAACATCTTCCAAAAAATTTCCCAAACATCGCGGAACCAGTGTAGAAGCCTTCAAGGAAACTGGACAAGTATCTTCATCGGGTGCCAGATCAACCAGGCTGTGATGGATTGTGGGGGATTCCCGCAGCAACAGCCTGGTTACCAGGCAGAAGCACCCGGCCCATGGCCGGATAAGAAATTAAAACCCTTTAAAGGTTTTCAAAGGGATAAGTGTATTTTTAAATGCTTTTATAAGTGTATTTTTGGGGTCAAAAAGGTTTTGTCCCTTTTTAAATCGACTAAATCTAATGACACGTTTCAAAAAACCAATATACCTAGTTGGATGAATCTTATTGAAGCTAGCTGGAGTTTTTAGACTCTGTGACCGCCGGGGTTTGAACCCCACCCGTAGTATGGTTGTCTACTTTTCATTATTCCTTATCTACCTGGAGGGCATTCCGGGGTCCCTCCCCCGCGGCCCGGTCTTTACCAGGGCCCCCCGGGGGATGGGCCTGATCAAAGGCTGTTACTGCTCTCACGTAGTTCAACGGAACCACAGCCCGGCTGATCTGGCACGCTTTTGGATCTGTCAGCTCCTCTTGGGCAACCAGAGGGCTACTGGTAATGCCCTTTATGGCTGGTGGGAAGCTGTTGAACAGTCTTCCCGGACATTTTTTTTTTGGGGGCGTTGCACTGTCTGCCAAGTCTTTTTTTTTGTTGGGTGATTTCTTTTGCAAATTGGGACCAGTCCCCAGAATCTTCCCGGTGTAATTTGAATATCTCTCTCCCCCTGCTCCAGTGAATATAAGTCTATTTCCCGGCGTTCCCAGTAGTTAAAGGGGTTTGATGGAACTTATCGTGCAGTAAAGGTTTTCTGTACATTCTCTAGATCTGAATTTTACCTGCCTTGAATGGGGGTGTTAATGTACAGCAGTATTCTAGCCTAGAGAACAAGTGATTTAAAAAAAAAATTGGTTTGCATCTCTTTCTTGAATGTTCTCATTATCAATCATTTCAGTTTCTCGCAGATGTAATAGTGGCATTGTTTGGCCGAAAGGGGGGTCTTGGACAAACCCATCCTTCACATTCTTTTTTGCTCTTTTTGATTGGTTTTTTCTCAGTCCATATTATTTCCTCCAGTTTTTCCTGGGTAACACCCCCCCCCAGAGCAAAAATTTTTAGAAGCCCTTAAATGCCATTACCGGAATTTACTTCCTTAAGAAATAATGTCACGTAGGTTAGCTATTTCAGACCCCAAAAAAAACATTACAAGCACTTACAAATTTTACTTACATAATTGTACGATTTCCGGGGGGCTCGTTGGCGGGGTCCACTGTAGTTTGGGAAATTTTTCTTCATTGAAATCATATTGTTTCTGTTGCCCTTTGGGAAAAATTGGTTTTTATCTTCTTGAAATTTGCCTGTCCTCGGATGAAATCTCATGCCCCTCCCAGTATCATCTGCAAGGATGATACAGTGCTGTTTTACATCTCTGTCTATGTCTGATGAGAATGAGGAACAGGATAGGTGCATCTGTGCCTTTTGGGGGAAATCTTATATGGCAGCATCCCATTTAACCTTTTTCTCTTTGTTTCGATTTTTGGAAGTTGAAGATCCATTCCTACTTTGCCAGTTATCCCCTTTTGCACGCATTTTGTGTGCTATTACACCATGTCGCACTTGTCAAGGCTTTTGCAAAATCTGTATACTACATTTGCATTCTGCTTGTTATTCTGCTTATGGGAAAAAATTTTTTGGGAAAGGGGACTTGAATAGCATTCTGGGAAAGAAGAAATCACGAACACCCATTTGATATCTCCCAAAATGCTCTTTTATGTAAGTTTATTTTTGTAAGTGCTTTTTTAAATTTTGGGGGGGCAAAAAAACTAATCTAATTTACATTATTTTTTGGGAAAAAATTCGTTGGGCGGACTTTAACAACATTCAAATGAAATAATGCGTAATCCGGGTCCCGTAAAAGTTATTTTAAATGTAAAATTTTAAATTTAATATGTGTAGTTATTATGTGTTTTTTGTATGTAAAAATATATTATTTTTTTAAAAAATGAATTTTTTGGTTTTTTGGGGGTCTAAAGGTTAATTTATTTTCATTCAGTGGACCCTTGCCCGCATTCCAAACTCGCCTTTTTTGTAAGGGATTTTGTAAGTGCTTTTTTAAGTTATTTTTTGGGGGGCTGAAATGGGCTAATCTAATTTACATCATTCCTTTGGGGAAAAAATTTGTTTGTAACAGCACTTAAACAGCATTCTGGGAAAAAAGAATGCAAAAGGGGGGCCACTGTATTTCTTATGGGGAAAAAATGGTTCAACTTTTTGATTCAAGTTAAGGTCTAGCTCCTGGAACGGGTTATGGCTGATACTCGGGGTCCACTGTATCTCGAGAGTAAATTTTTACCTATTTATTTAAAGTGCTATTTAATAATGGATTAAAACGATTTTCACATTAAGTTTTAAAAATGAATGTTCTACAATCTGATGGTATGATTTTCATAATACGTACTTAGTGACTTTCTTTTTCCGCGCCTCGGACTTATGCGGGTTCTCTGACCAGTATGCATTCCCAAATAATGTATATTAGAACTGATTTCCCTTTCTGTTTATTACAATACAGTGGACCTGAGTTTCTTTTAACCGTTTCCCGAGAGTGTGCCAAGGGCAAATTCACGAATATGAAGCCATTTCCCATTTGAAATAATGTAAATCCAGTTAATCTGTTCCAGACCCCAAAAGTATTAACAAAAATTTTTTTTTTTTGTAAATACAGTGGGGTTATCATACGCCCCCCCTTAACAATTTTGGTGTATTTTTTTAAAAGCTTTTTTTTTGGATTTTTCTGAAATGGACTAATCTAATTTAAATTTTTTTGGGAACAACTCAACAGCATTGTGGAATGAATTATGGCCCAAACCGGAGGTCCACTGTTACAGTGGACCCTCCCATTCAAAATTCTTTCCAGAATTCTGTTCAAGTGCTGTTACGTAATTTGTTCCCTAAGGACAAATGTAAATTGTTGTCGTTTTAATCCCAAAAAAATTTCCAAAACCAAAAAAACACTTATATTTCAAATTTGGGGGTGAACGAAAACCAGGGTCCATAAAAAACATACAGAAAACAATGAAAATCAAGAAAAACAATAAAACATCACTTACCTTTTTTGAAGATTCTTGTTGGTGAACTGAAGATGGGAGGGGAAGGATGGAGGACACTATTGTTTGGAAGGGGAAAACTTCTTCCCAAGACTTCAGGTACCAAGTCCTTTTTGGGGGTTTCTTCCCCTTTTTTGTTTTTTAATGCCACTAGGGCCAGCTTGAGTCATTGGGCCCCTGTCGCTCAAAAAAATTTTTCCAAAAAAGCTCTGTTTCTGGCGTCTCTTTAAAATTTGCCTAAAATGGGGCACCAGTGTTGTTGAACATGTTGCAGACACAGCCTGTAATAGCTTTGTTAGGGTGATGTTTCCATAAATGTTTACCCCACCCCCATTGCCAAATCTCTTCTCTGGGAAAGGCACCTTCTTCCCTCCCCTTTCCTGCTCCTGTGAAGCAATTTC
The DNA here is from genome assembly GCA_009830355.1 of Cherax destructor. Classification (NCBI taxonomy): domain Eukaryota; kingdom Metazoa; phylum Arthropoda; class Malacostraca; order Decapoda; family Parastacidae; genus Cherax; species Cherax destructor. The sequence goes on along the minus strand of WNWK01037448.1, from coordinate 5,655 downwards.
CTTGGCTGTGCTCTGTTGCTGTTGCAGATGAAGGTCTTGCAGCTCTTTAGTGGTTACCCTTTTTCCTGTGGTCCCCCAAAAAACTCTTCCACACCCCTGGCCACTAAACCCCAACCCCATAAAATTCCCCAAATAAAACAATACTTTTAAACCGGCATGGGGGTCAACAGGGCCCACCCTCAAAAATTTAAAATCTTTGTTAGGACACAATCTGGCCAAAATTTTTCTAAAAACGGGTTCAAAGTCCGGGAAGTCACTGCCTGCCTAGCCTTACCTATAAGGTTTAGGGCAGTAAGGGATACTGAAGTGATTTTTCCCAGAATTCTCTTAGGGTCAATTCAGTGTCTGGGTCACATAAAAAGCTCCTTTGAAACATTGCTTTTGGTATTTTTTTGAAGTTTAAAAACCCTGCTGGTCCATTGGCGGGAAAGGAAAGTGGTATTAGGGGGTAAGAACTTTAGTGTGATGAAAAAAACCCTCCACCATTTGGTCACCCAAAGTCTGGAGGATGGGGAACATTGTAAAAGGAGGCACTTAGTGGCAATTTTTTTTCCAGGGGATGTTTTCACACTTGGGCCAAACACTTCATTAAACCCAAAAAAGAAAATTTCCCTCGTAACCCATGCCTTACTATTACCCTTTCCCAAATCACACAAATTTACTCTTGGCGACACTTTTTTTCTTGGGCCCTGGGATTTTCGGGTTTTTGAGTAAAGGCTTCACTTTTAAAATCCCCACTAGCATTAACACAGAACAAGGGGTTACCCTTTTTATCTTTCATGGGCTTCGCCCTGGCAGTGCCTCCTGTGTAGGGTCCTCTTTGGCATTTTCTTCCGAGGCCAGTTTTGTCACAATAGAACACTTGGGGGGAGGAATTCTTCTTCTTCTATGTACGACCCCTTTGGGAATTTCCCTGCACAAATTTTTCAGCCCCTTTTTGTCGGGAACTTCCCTCGACATCCCTTACCACACAATACGCTTCCTAAATCTCTCAAACCAGCCTTTGCTGGCCTTAAATTCATTAACATCAGCACTCATTCCATGCTTTTTCTTTACGAGATGGGCATGCAACTCCCTTTTCCCTTTTCACAAATTATCGACTGCACCCTTTCTCCAACTGTTTCTCAGTGGTCCACACCAAAATATATTCTCAACTTCATGAGTTTTTTGATTTTTTTTTGTGAGCATACCTACCCCTTTCGAAACAACAGCTTCCTTGATTTCCTTTTTTTTTAGCCACGATGAAAGTGATGGTTGAAGGGGGTTTGGGCCGACATCCTGACAAGGTGGGCCCACCCCCGGGTTTTCATATTTTCAAATTTCTTTCTTTAATTTATCATGTTTCCCCTTTCTTTACCAAAGGGCGGGGCACTAGAAGCTTTCTTTGGGCCCATTGGCTCATTTAGTATAGTTGCAAGCACAAAAAGAATGGAATATTGCGAAATGTATCTTATAATGCATCGGGTGAGGGGTCACTCGCGGAGAAACAATGCCAGACGGGGCCTCGGGAAGGGTGGGGGGGAGCCTTTGTGTGCATGTGGACGGTGGACCCTCTTGGACAGGGCATTACCCCCAAAGGGGGCCCATATTTTGGAAAAAAAAGTTCCAAAAGGCAAAATTCACGAACCCGGGCTCACGAAACTCGGGGGTCCACTGTATAGTACAGACACTACTGTAAAAACATTTAAAAATATACCAGAAATGTTATAAATGGTGAAAAAGGTGGATTAAAACTGTATATAAAAGATAGTTGACACAAACCCACTACCATTATAGTTTCCTCACTTAGCATAAATTTTCATTTACTGACGGGTCTTAGGAACAGAATTCTGTCGTTAGGTGAGGAGGGCCTTACCCAAATTTTTTTTTGTTGGTAAAGGGGGTTAAAAATGTTCATAACTTTCCCATTTTATTTATTTGGGGAATGAAAATAAGGCATATTGCAGTATTTTCCACCTTAGAAAACTCAATTTGGCATTGCTTTATCTGTAGACAAAAAAACCCCTTTTGGCAGTTCCAGTAAGTCACATTGATCAAGACAGTGTTGCCAAATTATTTTTTTTAATTTTTTTGTTTGTTAGCCGATCTTAATAAAACTTTTTTTTAGCACTATATATGCCAATCCCAACAAACAAAAAAAAAAATTAATGAAATTGTACAAAAAAAAAAAAATTTGGGGGTTTTTGCCCCCTTTGTTATTGTTTCAGTCAGTCAAGTTATCTTGTTTGATGAACTTTGGTTAGAGTTATAATGTTGTGTTTCAGAGATGATGATGATGCAGAGCAGCCAGTGGCTAGGGCCCGCCCGGGGGCAAAAGATACGGAGTCAACAAACTTGGGGGGTGCTCTTAAGCCACTTATACTGAATGGTTTTTTTCCTCTGTAAGTTCCCCTGCTCTACTCAGTACTATTAGCTTGAATTAGAAAAGTAAATTATCCATAAAATTTAAAAACTAAACATATTCACTTAAAATCCACCTGATCATTCAGTTTATCAGTAATTACAGATTTTTTTAAAAGTGGACCCCAAAACGAACATTCTTCATTCCAGAATGCTGTTCAAGTGCTGTTACCAAACGAATTTATTCCCATAAGGAATGATGTAAAAAAGATTACTCCGTTTCAGACCCCCCAAAAAAAAAACCTTTTAAAAACACTTTACAATAAACTTACATAATAGGGCGAAATTGGGAGTGTTCTTTGAGGGTCCATTGTATAAACATCCAAAAAAGGTGCATTAACCCCTTTTGGGGGCCCAAAGGGGGCCCCGAAACTCGTTCTCAGGGTCCCGAAAATTTAAAAAAAAAAAAAAATTTTTTTTTATTGAATGATAGAGAATCTTTTTTCCCATCTCGCCAAAAAAATTTTGAAATTTGATCGAAAACTAACGGGAAATTTTGCTTTCGCCCGGGGTTTGAGGTTGCCCTGACATTACCATCCGGGGTTTTCGCCACTTTTAGCCCCACTTTTGGGAAAAATTTCCCAAAGTTTTAGTCTACTAAATTTATAGCCATTTCGCTAGAACTCCATTTCTTCTATCGATTGGGGTACAAGAAACCGCCTATTTACCCAAACAACTCCCAAAATAGTGGTCAAAAGGAATTTGGGCCCAAATTTTACACAATTTTAAAGCAATTTCAAAATAAGATCCATAATAAAAAGACAGACACCTGGCACTAAAATAACACTTTCTGTTCATTATCCGCTTTCCCGGCCCCTTTTCTTTCTTTTTTTTTTCCATTTTTTTTATTCTCACAAAAAAAAAGAAGATTTATTGTTATGTATACAACTGCATCATTGTAAAAAAGGGATAAATAGTATCAAACTTGTGCAAAAATATTAGACCCCCAGTTGATGTGTATTAAAAGATGGTGTGATTTGTTTTTCTTGAACATCATCAAAAATCGAACATTTTCCCCCTACTTTGAGCTCAATTTGAAGGTACTTGTTATTGGCAAACCAATCAAAAACATCTCTATTTCTGTAATATATCTTACATTATATCAAATGAAAACACGAAAAAAGAGAATACAACAATAAATCCATCAAAATAGACTGCAAAGCGCTGTTTTAAACCAAAAACACGGTCAGAGTTTTTTTTTTAATTTTGGGGGGATTTTTTTTTTAACCCCAACTGACCGCCCAAAATTTTTATCACATCTAGGCCTAACAGCCTGTTTCGTTTTATTTGAGGGGGTTTTGAATTTAGGCGTACTGGGCGTCAATAACCCCTGTGCGTAAGGCGACTAGTCGACCCAAAACCCCCAAAGGGGTTTAAAGCAGGGGGGGGTTTATCCCCAAGGGGAAATGTATTTGCCCTGCCCTTGTATCGAACATGATTTCCTTACATTCCCCAATGCTGTATGACCCCCCAAATTTAAATGCTTCCAAATGAAAAATAATAATATAGATTACTGTATTTGGTGCCATGAAAGTTCACGCAGATAATAAATTCATTGTTTAATTGCAACTGACTTTTTTTTAATTGTTGTAATAACAAGTGACAAAAAAAAATTTCAAAGTATATTTACAGTGCAGGTGTCCCTCTTCATGCAAATTGACTTTTGTGTGATGACCTGATTTCTACCAGTGATTAACTACATATAACATAAATATGTTCTAATGCATTCAGTATGTTCTTGACACTGCTCCAAAACATTGCAGACCCAACCTTTTCTTGCTTGTCTGCAGGCATATACGTGTGCGGTAGAAACTGGACAAATTCTGTCACTGTCTTACAGATACAACACCAATTTTCTAGTAACAGATGGTCCGGCATTTTTTTTTGTGCTGGCAAAATTACAAGAGGGCACTAAATATAAAGACTTGCCTCAGTAAGGCTTAAAGGAAGTGTGCTGACATAGTTACCATTTATTGCTTCAATAGAAAATGGGCAGCATGCTCCTTCCAGAAAGTATCAAGGACTATTATAATTTCACCACAGTTTTCTCTTTTTTTTGAAACACTTATTTTGTTCCCTTTTTCTTAGTACCTCCTGCATTACTAGTGTTCTTTACTGTGCCATGGTTAATATCCAGAGACAAGTACTGGTTGGGGGTTGGGGGTGTGTTGTGAGGGAGGGAGTAAGTAAAGGAGGTATTGTGGGGAAAGGGGGGAGGGGGAGATAGGAAGGGGGAAAAGAAAGTGAGAGGAGATAGGGGAGGGAATGGGAGAGGCAAAGGGAGGGAAACAAGGAAGGACAGGAGGCCAAGATTCAGAGAGGCTGTGGAAAATGTTTAACATTTCTCAGATTATTGTCTAATATGTTTTACTTTTATTTTACTTGTTACTTCATACAGGTCTTATTATTGGCGTTCCCTCAAATATGCCAAAGGATGGGAAAGTGGGTCTAGTGCCGCGCAGCCAACACACCAGTCATTGTAGCAGTGAAGCTCCCCACGGCAAGCATTCCCTGATCTCCTTGTGGCATGCGATGTAAATTTTTTTTTTTTTTTTAATAATCATTTTTCAACTAATTATTATGTTTGTGTCTGTCAGGGAAATGTGAGAAAAGCAAGTTTTCAAAAGTAATCCATATTAGTGTTGGCATCATGACATTATGAAGTTTTCATTTGTTGTCAAAGAATTAATAGGTCAAAATGACCTGTATTAAATCCCCATTCAGGTTAAAATTTAATTAAAATTCTGTCAACATTTAACCCTTTGGATTTCGGCCGTACTAGTACGGCTTACGCGCCAGGGTTTTGGTCGTACTATCGCCTAAATTCTAGCGCCCTCAAATCAAGCAGAAACATGCTGGTAGGCCTAGATGTGAGAGAATGGGTCTGTGCGGTCAGTGTCGCAGTATAAAAAAATCATGCACCACACAGTGCATAATGAGGAAAAACTGGCCGTGTTTTTTGGTTTAAAACAGCGACTTTGCAATCTATTTTTTATGGTATTTGCTTGTATTCTTGTTTTCTTAGTCTCATTTGATAGAATGGATGTTATATTACAGAAATAGAGATAATTTTGACTGGTTTCACGATGACAAGTACCTTGAAACTGAGCGCAAAGTAATGAAAATGTTTGATTTTGACTATCTTTAGAGTAAACAAATCAGGCCATCGTCCAATACACATCAACTGGGTAGTCTAATATTCTTGCACAAGTGCGCTGATATTATTTATACCATTTTTTCAATGATGCAGTTTTA
>WNWK01037447.1:0-18505 GCA_009830355.1 Cherax destructor | reverse complement strand
GAATAAAGGTCAGAGAAGACCAAGGTCAGACGTATCGGGGGAGCCGGGTCCCTGGACCGGGAAGCAGGACAAACCAGCACCAGCAAGAGGTACGGGGGCATAAAAATGGGTTCCCCAGTTTTTAACCCTGCCCATAGTTGTTTCACTTGATTATTGTGACTTGTGTTAGCCAATGATAGGCCTGTTTTAATGCCCCAGTCCCGGGGCCCCCCTATAGCCAGTACCATCCAGAGGGCATACTGGGAGGACCACAGGCATAGGCTCAGCCCCTAACCAACGTTTTCATTAAACGCTACCAAAACCAAGCTCATCGCCTTTTTATATTCCCAAAACCATGAAAAAAACCCCTACAACAAAGGGGTTTCCAAAGAGTCATCCGTTAACGAGGCATGGTCAACGGGGTGCGGTATCGGGAAAGGGGGCCCGGGGTAGTGGGTTCAAAAAATTTAGTTTGGGTTAGGTTTTTCTTTTTTTTTTTAAAAAAAATAAAAAAAAATAAAATAAAAAAAAAAAAAAGAAAAAAAAAAAAGGGGGAATGGAGGAAAGTTTTTGGGAGGAAAAAAAGGGGAGCGAAACCCCTCCGTCCCCAAGAGGACCTCAACACCGAAAGGGTAGATGCAGCAGGGAAAACCCTGGAACCCTCCCCTTTTCATGCCACCCCCGGGGAATCCAAAAGGTGGCCCCCAAAGAACCTCCGCCCAAAAAGATCCCCAAAGCCCCCCCGGGTGACCGGAGGGTTTCGGACACCCCCAGGCAATCCGATTCCCCCGGAAAACTACACCCCCCGCCAAGGCCCTCAACAGAATGGAGGGGACTACAAACCCCCTTCCCCCCTACCTGGGAAACCCAGAATGCCTGAGGGAGAAGCTCCCAAAAAAAACGGGGAAAGGGAAAAAGAGAGGGATGACGAGGAGGAGGGGGAAAAAGGGAAAAGGGAGGATGGGGAAGAGGGGAAAAAAGGGGGGGGGAAAGGGAATTATTCCTAAAAAACCGAGGCCCAAATTTCAGCCCCATACCCTTTTTTTTCAGGACAAGGAGCCCCCTAAAGGGGAAACGTGACTAATGAACAGAGATGTTTTTTTAGTGCCAGGAATGTCTGGCCTTGTTTATTCTGGACCCTATTTTGAAATTGGCACTTTTAAAATTTGTGTGAAATTCCAAATTGCCTTTTTTGGCCCAAATTTTTTTGGGGTAGTTGTAATTGGTAAATAGGCAGTTTCTTGTACTCAATCGATAGAAGAAATGGAGTTCTAGCGAACTAGCTATAATTTTAGTAGACTGAAACATTGGAATTTGCTGAAAATAATGCTCAAAGTGGGCGAAACCGCCGATGTGTAAATGTCATGGATACCGCTAACTTCGCGAAAGCATAATTCCGTTAGTTTTCGATCAAATTTCATAATTTTTGTGGCGTTATGATCGGAAAAAAGATTCTCTATCATTTCATAAGAAAATATATATATTTTAAATTCTTGGACCCTAAGAACGAGTTTCGGAGAGGGGCCTTGGACCCTGAAAGGGTCTGTTTGCATTCTGTAACGTGTAATATGTGTTCGGCAAGCTGGCTGGCTCCATTCCCCTTTTTGTTACACAGGGTTTGACAAGGTTAGGTTAAGGATTCCTAACTTTATTAATAAGCTAAGAGGTTACCTACATAAGCTCATTTAAAAGCCTTTTTTTATTGTTATGAGACATACAAGTAGGAAACAGGGTGAAGTTGGAGTCATCTGTGGGCCAGCAATTTCATTTCATCAGCAGACTATTTCGTTGATATTGTTATGCTGTGCGAACATGTTTCAGACTCGAGTCATCCTAGGAATAAATAATCTCAGATGAAGCGATGTCCTGGAGAAGGGTACAGTCAGATTGAAGTTGCTGCTTGCTGCCCATTTTGTGGTGTAGAAGCTCACTTCTTGCTGTCCTCAGAGGGGAGCAAAGTGTGGTACTCTGACAATGTTGGCCTTGTAAATAACAAAAAGGCCACCCACATCTCTCCTGTGTTGAAGGCTCTGCTGAAATAAAAGATCTATCTAGGTGAGTGACAGATCAGGCGTCTTGCTCTGTTCTCTATTCTGTCAAGAAGTCGTAGACTAGGTGTGGGGGGTTGGTGTCAGGCAATCCAAGAAAGTGGAGCATACTCAAGGTGTGAGCGTACTTGTGGCTCATACTGAAACTTGCAACCTCTACTGTCAGGCAGATGTGAGATATGTCAAAGTGCAGTACGCTTCCTGGCCGCCTTATTTGCCAGGTTTACAACGTTGTTCTTCATGGTCAGTTTAGAGTCTAATTTTACCCCAAAGCTATCAACTTCATCTCCAGGTACCAACACATTCATACTTACCAATGCTCCAGCATTACCATCATAGTGCTTAGAGACCATTTGTGTTTTCTCAGGAGAAAATGTTACAGTGGACCCTCGCCATTCGAATTTAATCCGTTCCAGGAGCTTGTTCTTAACGTGAAATGTTCGAAAGGCGATTTAATTTTTCCCATAAGAAATAATGGAAATACAATTAATCCGTTCCTGCTGTCAGGAGGCATGACAAAATAGTACTTCACTGTGAAGCTATTATCAACTCGACAGCTTATTTATCTATCACAATTCATCTAATATGACATAAGCAATATAAATAACATAAAAACCTGATATACACTCTAGAATGAATAAAATATGTATGTCATTACGAATGTGGTGGCGAGCATTCTCGCTACAGCTGTGAAAACATCTTCCCATTCTTTCCTCCTTCAGACGTGTTAGTATAAGAGAAAACGGAGTTTGTAATGCTATCTGCATTAGATCACTTCCAGTCAGCTTCAAGTAGTGAACAGAAATCGTACGTGTCAGGCTGGTAACAGCAACAACTGGTTTGTTTACAAAACTTCCTACCGAACCTTCATTTAAACTTGTTTACTCACCACTGCCTCTACCACCACTGCCTCACACTTAATGAACAAACTCCAAACAATTATAATTAAGTGTGAAATGTCTGGATGAGCGTGCAGGGTATTGTTCTCTCGAGTGTAAACAACGAGGGACTAGCTCTCCAAGCGCCTGGGCGGACAGGTGATGGACACACTTGTTCGAATCGTGATATTTTGTTCACATGACGATATCGATTTTCTTGTTCTAATGACGATTTGTTCGACTGCCGAGCCGTTCGAATAGCGGGGGTCCACTGTACCTGCCATCGTTTACCCCAGGCTGATAAGGCTGTAAGCTGGCGATTGATTTAGCATAGAGCAGCTGGCATTTCCTCTCTTGGATAAGTAAATGTCACCATGCAGTCATCTGCATATGCATGGGATTCTGGGACGAGATGGAAGTCACTGACGTAGACATTCCATAACAGAGGCCCAAGCACACTTCCCTGTGGAACACTTGCCCCAGTAGGATGTCTTGCTGACTATCCCATTGGTAACTACCTTGAAGGTAATCACTGAGAAGACAGTGTAGAGCCTACAATTCCCAGTGCTTGCAGTTTTGCCAAGAGTCCCTGGTGCCATAGTCAAAAGCACCAGCAATATCCAGTGCTACTACAGAGCTGAGTTTGGATTCATCCAGCGACTGGTTCCACTTAGTGGAGAGGTTTAACAATAGACAAGCAGTAGAGTAACCTTTTCTGAAGCCGTATTGACGATTACAAAGAAGTGAGTGAGTGTAGTTTAAAAAAACTGTCATTTGCCATGAGATTACGGTCTCATTGTCTGTCTCTCCCCATCGTAAATGAAAGACGGCGAGAATGTAAACACAAACACACCAGCTAACCCCTTTACAGTGAACTTTTGTACAGCTTAATAGATATTAATGTAAACTTGTTTTCTGGCATTTGTATGCATTTATACGTGGAAAAAAACAAAATGGCGTTCGGCTTTCCAGCGATGTCTGCTTTCTGGCAGTAGCCTAGAACCTAACCAGCAGTATAAGTGGGGCCCTAATGTACTTCTTCCATTCTTTCCTCTTCCAAGTGCTGCTGGGCTTCCAACTATGTTGTACTATGGGGTGCACAATGAAGTACTACAAATGTATAGACAAAATATGTAGTCTTGGAGATTCTTTGACACCGAGACGCTGTGCTGCCATTTCCACGGCCAAAGTTCTCGTATAGCACACAATACAGACTGGTCAGAGAACTGGTCGTAAGTCCGAGCAGTCAAACAGGTAAGTCATTATGTGAGGAGTGCCTGTGTACTGAATGCAAGTAAAAGCTTAAGTATTATCTGTTTTACACGTTCATGAGAAAGGTAAACAATGTTGCCAAAGTGAAAAACATTTAATAGACTTATATTGTTTGCGCCAATGGAAGGATGGCAATACTTCCCTAGCCAGTGGTTGTCCACAAACTATCAATCTGTATGTGTATAAAAATTTTATAGACTGGCAGGCAGGAGCATATAAACATGTCTTACCTTGTATGATGTCTCTTCTGGACCACAAGAAACGTCATGGCTGGTGTGTAATCTTTCTCCAGTTCAGTGCAGGCTTCACGCATAGCTTTCAGTTCATAAGACAACACTACTTGGAACTGAGATTCACTCACACCATCACGATACATGACAATCCTTTCAGGTTTACGACGTGTAGTCTTGTAGAATGTCTTCAGAAGATTCCTGAAAAAATAATACATTCACCTTTTAAGTCCTGCAAAAATAAACTTTTGGAGAGAGAGAGATTAACAAGTTGAGAAAGCCTGAAGAGCAAAGACTCAGGAAAAGGGATCACAAAGGCTCTCATCTGAAAGGGCCTTAACCTTCTGGCCTCTCAAGACATGCCTGAAGTATAGAAACCTGGCCATTCAGATGGCTGAATAGACATGGAAGTTTAAAAAGAAAGGGATGCTAGATGTAGGAGTGAAGGTACAATAGATTGTACAGTGGACCCCCAGTTATCGGCCATAATTCGTTCCAGAATGTTGTTCGAGTGCAGTTACCAAACAAATTTGTTCCCATAAGGAATAATGTAAATTAGATTAATCCGTTTAGACCCCCAAAAATATACTTACAAAAGCACTTACAAAAATACACTTACATAATTGTTCGAGTTGGAAGCAGTACAAAATCCGGGGGTCCACTGTATTTCACGAATTGCTGAAACCTTATGGGTCATTCAGCACAAGATCTAGCGCAGGCTCAATCTTTTGTTAAGTGCACTGCTCAGAATTCTGTGCAAGTTAAGTATTTAGAAAAGAAAACCTGATTTTTCCCATAGACAGCCAGATTATAATCAAAGATGGCTTCCCAAGACACCAGGTTATAATAAAAGTTACATTCACCTGAAAATTATATGTATGTTGCTCATGTAGATCGACATAATGCACACAGCCTCAATTTGATGTGAACACGATAAGAGAAGATGGGACTGTGTGGTGTGTGTATTCACCTAATTGTGGTTGCAGGGCTTGAGTCATAGCTCTTGGCCTCGCCTCTTCACTGCTTGCTACTAGGTCACTCTCCCTGCTCTATGAGCTTTATCATACCTCTTAAAGCTATGTATGGTACCTGCCTCTACCTCACTTTCCAGAGTATTCCACTTCCTGACAACTATGACTGAAGAAATACTTCCTAACATCCCTGCGACTCACTTGAGGTTTCAACTGTGACCCCTTGTTGCTTTGTCCCATCTGTTACATCCTGTCTTTGTCCACCTTGTAGATTCCTTTCATTATTTTATATGTTATGTCCCTCCAGTCTCGTCAGATCGAGTTCCCTTAACCTCTCCTCTCAGGACATGCCCCTTAGTTCCAGGACTAGCCTGGTTGCAAACCTTTGCACTTTCCCTGGTTTCCTGACATGCTTGGATAGGAGGGGGGTTCCAAACTAGAGCTGCATACTCCAACATGGGCCTGACGTGCACTGTGTACAGGGTCCGGAACGACTCCTTACCGAGATGCTGGAATGGTTCACTAGTCGCCCATATGCTGCAGCAGTTAGTATTTGGTTGATGTGCTCGGTATTATACACACTACAAGATCCTTTTCCTTGAGTGAGGCAAGTCTTTGCTCCCCCTCCAGACTGCACTCTGTCTGCGGTTTTCTTTGCACTTTCCCAGCCTTCATGACTTTGCACTTGGCGGGGTTGAACTCCAGGAGCCAGTTGCTGGACTAGGGCTGCAGCCTGTACAGAGCCCTCTGTAGTCCTGCCTCTGTGTGTGTGTGTGTGTGTGTGTGTGGACGGGTGTGTGTGTGGACGGGTGTGTGTGTGGACGGGTGTGTGTGTGGACGGGTGTGTGTGTGGACGGGTGTGTGTGTGGACGGGTGTGTGTGTGGACGGGTGTGTGTGTGTGGACGGGTGTGTGTGTGGACGGGTGTGTGTGTGTGGACGGGTGTGTGTGGACGGGTGTGTGTGGACGGGTGTGTGTGGACGGGTGTGTGTGGACGGGTGTGTGGGGACAGGTGTGTGTGGACGGGTGTGTGTGTGGACGGGTGTGTGAGTGTGGATGGGTGTGTGGGGACGGGTGTGTGTGTGTGGACGGGTGTGTGTGTGGACAGGTGTGTGGTTGTGTACTCACCTAGTTGTGGTTGCAGGGGTCAAGTTATAGCTCCTGGCCCCGCCTCTTTACTGGCCGCTACTGGGTCTCTCTCCCTTCGCCATGAGCCTTATCATACCTCTTCTTAAAGCTATGAATGAATCCTGCCTCCACTACATCGCTTCCCAAGCTATTCCACTTCCTGACCACTCTGACTGAAGAAATACATCGTAACATCCCTGCGATTCATCTGAGTCTTCAACTTCCAGCTGTGCCCTTTTGTTGCTGTGTCCCATCTCTGGAACATTCCGACTGTCCACCTTGTCAATTCCTCTCAGTATTTTATATGTCGTTATCGTGTCCCCCCCCCTTTCTCTCCTGTCCTCCAGTGTAGTCAGGTCGATTTCCCTTAACCTCTCCTCGTAGGACATATCCCTTAGCTCCGGGACTAGTCGTGTTGCAAACCTTTGCACTTTCTCTATTCTCTATGTGCTTGGCTAGGTGTGGGTTCCAAACTGGTGCTGCGTACTCCAGTATGGGCCTAACGTACACGGTGTACAGAGTTCTGAACGATTCCTTATTAAGATGTCGAAATGCTGTTCTTAGGTTTGCTAGGTGCCCGTATGCTGCAGCAGTTATTTGGTTGATGTGCGCCTCAGGAGATGTGCCTGGTGTTATACTCGCCCTAAGATTTTTTTCTTTGGGCGAGATGTGTGTAGGTGTAGGTAGGTGTGTGTCCCTGTGTGGGGGTGTGTCCCTGTGTGGGGGTGTGTCCCTGTGTGGGGGTGTGTCCCTGTGTGGGGGTGTGTCCCTGTGTGGGGGTGTGTCCCTGTGTGGGGGTGTGTCCCTGTGTGGGGGTGTGTCCCTGTGTGGGGTGTGTCCCTGTGTGGGGGTGTGTCCCTGTGTGGGGTGTGTCCCTGTGTGGGGGTGTGTCCCTGTGTGGGGGTGTGTCCCTGTGTGGGGGTGTGTCCCTGTGTGGGGTGTGTCCCTGTGTGGGGGTGTGTCCCTGTGTGGGGGTGTGTCCCTGTGTGGGGGTGTGTCCCTGTGTGGGGTGTGTCCCTGTGTGGGGGTGTGTCCCTGTGTGGGGTGTGTCCCTGTGTGGGGGTGTGTCCCTGTGTGGGGGTGTGTCCCTGTGTGGGGGTGTGTCCCTGTGTGGGGGTGTGTCCCTGTGTGGGGGTGTGTCCCTGTGTGGGGGTGTGTCCCTGTGTGGGGGTGTGTCCCTGTGTGGGGGTGTGTCCCTGTGTGGGGGTGTGTCCCTGTGTGGGGTGTGTCCCTGTGTGGGGGTGTGTCCCTGTGTGGGGTGTGTCCCTGTGTGGGGGTGTGTCCCTGTGTGGGGTGTGTCCCTGTGTGGGGTGTGTCCCTGTGTGGGGGTGTGTCCCTGTGTGGGGGTGTGTCCCTGTGTGGGGGTGTGTCCCTGTGTATGGGTGTGTCCCTGTGTATGGGTGTGTCCCTGTGTATGGGTGTGTCCCTGTGTATGGGTGTGTCCCTGTGTATGGGTGTGTCCCTGTGTGTGGGGGTGTGTCCCTGTGTGTGGGGGTGTGTCCCTGTGTGTGGGGGTGTGTCCCTGTGTGGGGGTGTGTCCCTGTGTTGGGGTGTGTCCCTGTGTGGGGGTGTGTCCCTGTGTGGGGGTGTGTCCCTGTGTGGGGGTGTGGATGTGTGGGTGTGGATGTGTCCGTGTGTGGGTGTGGATGTGTGGATGTGTGGATGTGTCCGTGTGTCCGTGTGTGGGTGTGTCCGTGTGTGGGTGTGTCCGTGTGTGGGTGTGTCCGTGTGTGGGTGTGTCCGTGTGTGGGTGTGTCCGTGTGTGGATGTGGATGTGTCCGTGTGTGGATGTGTCCGTGTGTGGATGTGTCCGCGTGGGTCGATAGAACTCCATTTGTTCTATTGATTGAGTAGAAGAACCGCCCATTTACCAATTTCAACTACCCAATAAAGTGGTCAGAAATTGGCAAGTTGGCCAATTTCAAAATAGGGTCCAGAATAAACAAGGCAGACATTACTGGCACTAAAACATTTTTTCTGTTCATTAGTCACATCTCCAGGCCCCTCTTATATTACTCTTGCTTTCCATCTTGAATTTTTATTCACACAAAAAATAGAAGATTTATTGTTATGCCGACTACTACATTATTATAATAATTGTATAAATAATGTCAATCTATTTGCGAGTACGCATTAGACTGGCCAGTTGGACACGTATTGGACAGTGACATCACTTGTTTACTCTTGAACACCGGCAAAAAATGAACATTTCCGCTACTTTGAGCTCAATTTCAAGGTACAGTGGACCCTCGCTTTTCAAACTTAATCCGTTCCAGGAGCTTGTTCTTAACACAAATGTTCGAAAGGCGATTTAATATTTCCCATAAGAAATAATGGAAATACAATTAATCTGTTCCAGAACCCAAAAATATTAAAAAATAATATATTTTAATAAAATTAAGCTTTTACATACACAAAAGAATTACAGTGGACCCCGAGTTTTGGTCATAATTAATTCCAGAAGGCTGCTCAAGCGCCATTACCGAACAAATTTACTCCCTTAAGGAATAATGTCAAGTAGGTTAGTCCATTTCAGACCCCCAAAAATACACTTACAAAAGCACTTGCATAATTGTTCGATTTTCGAGGTGACAAACTCTGGGTCCACTGTACATACTACTACTAAAAGTATTAGTAAATAAATGAATGTATTTTACTTACCTTTATTGAAGATTATTGATGGCATATGGAAGATAGGGTGGAGGAGTGAGGGAGGGGTTAGTGTTTGGAAGGGGAATCCCCCTCCAAAAGGACTTCAGGTATCAAAGCCCTATCTGGGGTTTCTTCTCTTTTTGGTCTTTTAATCCCACTAGGACCAGCTTTAGTCACTGGACACTTAACAAAATAACTGTCCACAGTCCTCTGTTTCTGGCGCCTCTAAAATGTTCCTGAAGTAGAACATTGTTTGGTCACTGAACATGCTGCTGTTATAGCTTGTTTGAGCTTGCTCAGGGTGGTATTTTTGAACAAACCTTTGCAACTCATTCCACTTTGTACACATGTCCTTAAGCACTGAAGAAGGCACCTCCTTCACTCCCTCTTCCTCCTCCTGTGAATCAACAGCCTCAAATCTGGTCTTATGCCCTTCCATTTCCAACTGTTGTAGCTCTTCAGTTGTTAGCTCTACCCTGTGGCCCTGCACCAACTCTTCCACATCCTCGCCACTCACCTCCAACCCCAGGGACTTGCCCAATTCCACAATAGAGTCCACAACAGGCACAGGGTAGGCAGGGTCAGGGTCAGCCTCAAACCCTTCAAAATCCTTCTGTTGGACACAACCTGGCCACAATGGTCTCCAAGCAGAGTTCAAAGTCCTGGAAGTCACTCCCTCCCTCCCAAGCCTTACCTATAAGGCCTATACAGCTGTAGATATTGAAATGATTCTTCCAGAACTCTCTAAGGGTCAATTTAGTGTCCGAGGTCATTTCAAAGCACTTTTCAAACACTGCTTTTGTGTAGAGTTTTTTGAAGTTACAGATGACCGGCTGGTCCATGGGCTGGAGAGGAGTGGTGTTAGGAAGCAAGAACTTCAGTTTTATAAATCTGAAGTCTTCACACAGTAGGTCTTCCATGTTTTGAGGATGTGTAGGAGCATTGTCCAGTAACAGGAGGCACTTTGTCCAAACCCTTTTCCTGTAGGTATTTTCTCACACTGGGGCCAAACACTTCATGGATCCACTCACTGAAAAGTTGCTTTGTGACCCATGCATTCTAACTAGATCTCCACAAGAGACAATCTATTTTTGACGACATTGTGTTTCTTGAACACACTGGGATTTTCTGAGTGATACACTAGTAAAGGCTTCAATTTAAAATCCCCAGTAGCATTACTACACATCATGAGAGAGAGCCTGTCTTTCATAGGCTTGTGTCCTGGCAGTGCCTTTTCCTCCTGAGTAATGTAGGTCCTGTTGTGCATTTTCTTCCAAAACAGGCCTATTTCATCACAATTGAACACTTGTTCAGGTTTCAATTTTTCAGTCTTTATGTAGTCCTGAAACTCTTATGAATTTTTCAGCTGCATGTTTGTCTGAACTGGCAGCCTCACCATGCCTTACCACATTATGTATGCCACTACGATTCTTAAATCTCTCAAACCAGCCTTTGCTGGCTTTAAATTGACTACCACAACAATCAACACTGGCTGCAGGGATTTTCTTTGCAAGATCGGCATGCAACTTCCTTGCCTTTTCACAAATGATTGACTCCGACACACTATCACCCGCCAACTCTATCCTTGATCGACACCAGCAACTTCTCAATCTCTGATTATTTGTGGTCTATTTTTGGGTCGCACAGTAACACCTTTTGCAACACCAGCTTCCTTAATTTGTTCCTTCTTAAGCAGGATAGAAGCGACAGTTGACCTGTTTTTGCCATATATCCTGGCAAGCTCTCACATTCGCACACTACTCGTATTTTTTTATTATTTCCTTCATGTCTACGGTGTTTCTCACTTTCTTCATCCCAGGGGTACCACTAGGAACTTTCTTGGGACCCATGGTAACTTATTTCACAGTTGCACTTAATGAACAAACTCCAAACAATTATAATTAAGTGTGAAATGTCTGGACGAGCATGCAGGGTATTGTTCTCTCGAGTGTAAACAACGCGGGACTGGCTCTCCACACCTGCGCAGTGAGGCACCCAACCGCCTGAGCAGACAGGTCATGGACGCACTTGTTCGACTCGCGATATTTTGTTCGTATGACGATATCTATTTTCCTGTTCTAAGGACTATTTGTTCTATTGCCGAGCCGTTCGAATAGCGGGGGTCCACTGTACTTTTCATTGTGAAACCACTCCACTCAAAGTCATCTCCATTTCTGTAATATATCTTCCATTCTATCAAATGAGACCAAGAAAACGAGAATACAACCATAAATACCATACGAAAATACATCACAAAGTCGCTGTTTTAAACCAAAAACACGGTCGGAGTTTTTTTTTTCCCTCGTTATGCACTGCTTACTGCACGATTTTTTTATACTGCGCATACTGACCACGCAGCCCCATTCTTTCACATGTAGGCCTATCAGCTTTCTTCCACCAGATTTGCAGGAGCTAGAATTTTGGCGTAGTATTATGGGACCGACACTGAAAGAGTTAAAGATTGCATTCGACACTTGGCCCGTCCTCATTGATTATACTTGTGTTTGGATAATCTTGTTTCTAGAGGTTTACCAGTTGATTGACCACAAGGAACCGCCCAATTAACTAATTCAACTACCCAATAAAGTGATCAGAAATTGGTAATTTGGCCAATTTCACACAAGTTTCAAAACAGGGTCCAGAATAAACAATGCAGGCATTACTGGCACTAAAATAACATTTCCTCTGTTCATTAGTTACGTTTCCAGGCTTTACACATGAATTCCATTTAGATTTTTTATTCACAATGAATTTTTATTCACACAAAAATAAAAATAAAAGATTTACTGTTATGTAATGCAGTAATTGTATAAATAATATCAGTGCATTCGTGAAAGCATATTAGACACATGCGTGATTTAATTTGTTTACTCTTGAACATTGGCAAAAATTGAACATTTCTGCTGCTTGAACTCAATTTTAAGCTATTTTCTGTCCTTTAACCAATGAAAATAATCTCTATTTCTGTAATACATCTTCCATTCTATCAAATGACACTAAGAAACTGTGAATACAACCATAAAATCTATATAAAAATACACCGCAAAGTTGCTGTTTTAAACCAAAAACACTTGTACAGTTTCTCAAGCCGTAGAACAAAAGCACAGACCTGGAAAGGTCTAAGATTGATCAAAAGGCTGTGTATAACTATAGGCTTCTGTTGAAATAATTTTAACTGAAGTAGTTATGATCATCATGTTTTGCCCAGCTTAGAAATCAGGCTGAAGGTGACACTTGTTAACTGCTAACCGAATATAAAAAGCACAACATGATGGGCGGAACAACACTCAAATAACCCGCACATAAGAGAAAAACTATGATGACTTTTTGGTCTGACTTGGACCATTAAATAGTCATGCCAGTTAGTGGTCCAAATTGGACTGACACGTCAAGTTTCTTTCTCCCAGGTGCTGGTTATCTGTCTTGTTAACTGTTGCTACTATCAAGTTTATCTATGTATTTAAAAAGAGAAACTTACTTAGTCATTTCCTTGAGGTTGACTATCATCTCTCTACGGTGTGTTTGGTGGCGGACCTCTACAGCGTACTTGGAAGCATACTGGTCTATAGACCCCAACACTGCTGCTAGTGATGGAGTTACAGTGTCAGATGCTTGTGGATGGTTCACATCTGCACCCATGATCATTACTGGAGTTTTAAACACCTGAAAACAATAAAATTAATTTATTTTTTTTCCACCAAATTACACTGAAAAAGTATTTTCAAGACACCGGCCTCTCCCACCGAGATGATGAAAAAAAAAAAAAAACTTTCATTATCATCCACTCCACCACTCTTGCCAGAGGTATGCTGATACTACCTTTGATATACCTTTGAAGAGTTTCGAGAGTTTATCTACTCTCTGAGCCCGGCCATGGGCCAGGCTCGTCTGGTGCTTGCCTGGTCAACCAGGCTGTTGCTGCTGGAGGCCCGCTGCCCCACATATCCATCACAGCCTGGTTGATCTGGCACCCGATGAAGATACTTGTCCAGTTTCCTCTTGAAGGCTTCTACACTGGTTCCAGCCGTGTTTCGGATATCTTCTGGTAAGATGTTGAATAGTCTGGGACCCCGGATGTTAATACAGTGGTCCCATATTCTCCCCACCGCACCCCTGCTCCTCACTGGGTTTATTTTACACTTCCTCCCATATCTCTCACTCTAGTATGTTATAGCAGTGTGGAGATTTGGGACCAGGCCCTCAAGTACTTTCCAGGTATATATTATCATGTATCTCTCTCTCCTCTGCTCCAATGAGTACATGTTCAAGACTTGAAGGCGTTCCCAATAATTTAGATGTTCCAATGGCTCAATGTGAGCCGTAAACGATCTCTGAATTTGTTTCAGCTCTGATATTTCTCCTGCCCTGAACGGGGCCATCAGCACAGAACAGTATTCTAAGTGAGGGAGCACTAGCAATTTGAAGAGTCACCAGTGGCATTTACCTTGTTTTGAAAGTTCTCAATACCCACCCCGTCATCTTCCTGGCTGTTGAGCTCTGTCTTGTTATGGTCTTTAAAAGACAGATCAGCAGACATAATTATTCCCAAGTCCTTTACGTGTTCCTTTCGTTCTATGTGGTGATCCTCTTGCGTTTTGTATATAGTGTTCCTTTTGAGTTCATTTTTTCCATACCTAAGCAGCTGAAACTTATCACCATTGAACGTCATGTTGTTCTCCACTGCCCACTGGAAGACCCTGCTTATGTCCTCCTGTAATTTTTCAGTGTCCTCTACCGTAGTGACTTTCATGCTTATTTTAGTGTCATCTGCAAATGGTACAAAAGTGTGCTGGGTGTTTTTATCTATGTCTGCTATGAGGATGAGAAACAGCAGAGGTGCCAGGACAGTGCCTTGGGGCACTGAGCTTTTGACCTCGCTGATGCTGGATCTTGCCCTGTTCACTACTACTTTTTGTGTTCTGTGTGTTAGGAACTCAAATATCCATCTGCCTACCTTCCCCGTAATGCCTATGACCCTCATTTTATGCGATATCACTCCATGATCGCATTTGTCAAACGCCTTTGCAAAATCTGTGTAAATCACATCTGCGATTTGGTCGTCTTCCAACGCCTTCGTAATTCTGTCATAATGGTTCAGCAGCTGTGACAAGCATGATCGTCCTTCTCTAAAACCATGCTGGTTCGGGTTATGCTGGTCCATGAACTTTGTAATCTGCCGTCTCATCACTCTTTCCAAGATTTTTATGATGTGAGAAGTGAGGGCTACTGGTCTGTAATTTTTAGCTAGTGCTCTACTACCTCCCTTATGCAAAGGAGCTATGTCTGCACTCTTTAAGGCCTTCGGTATTTCACCTAGATCTAAGCTCTTTCTCCAAAGAGTACTAAGGGCTCTTGCTAATGGTACTTTGCACTGCTTTATAAATAAAGCATTCCATGAATCTGGTCCAGGTGCTGAGTGAGTGGGCATGTTGTACATTTCAGATGTTACCCCAAACTGCAAATATTCCCACCCCTTCCTTAACCCTTTCACTGTCGGTGACGTATAGGTACGGCTTACAAGCCAGTGTCGGTGACTTGAAATTAAGCCAAAATTCTAGCGGCTTCAAATCTAGCAGGAGAAAGCTGGTAGACCTACATGTGAAAGAATGGGTCTGTGTGCGCAGTATAAAAAAAAAAAAACCTGCAGCACGCAGTGCACGAGAAAAAAAAAAAAAAAAAACGAGGTGAATTTTCGTATGGTATTTATGGTTGTATTCTCGTTTTCTTAGTCTCATTTGATAGAATGGAAGATATATTACAGAAATAGAGATGGTTTCACAATGAAAAGTACCTTGAAATTGAGCTCAAAGTAGCGGAAATGTTTGATTTTTGCCAATGTTCAAGAGTAAACAAATGATGTCATCGTCCAATACGTGTCCAACTGGCCAGTCTAATACGCAGTCACGAATGGGTTGACATTATTTAGACAATTACGTATATTCTATTTTTTTTTTGGGCGAATAAAAATTCAAAATGGAAAGCAAGAGTAATATAAGAGGGGCTTGGAGATGTGACTAATGAACAGATAAAATGTTATTTTAGTGCCAGGAATGTCTGCACTGTTTATTCTGGACCCTATTTTGAAATTGGCATCTTTTGAAATTTGTGCAAAATTGGACAAATTGCCAATTTCTGACCACTTTACTGGGTAGTTGAAATAGGTAAATGGGCAGTTTCTTGTACTCAATCAATAGAACAAATGGAGTTCTAGTGAAATAGATATGAGTTTGGTCGACAAACTATGGAATTGGCTGAAAATAGGGCTCATAGTGGGCGAAATCACAGATGCATATATTCTGCCGAGACCGCTAAGTTCGCAAGAGCGTAATTCCATAAGCTTTCCATAAAATTTTATACTTTTGGTGTAATTACCATTGGGATTATTATAAGATTTTTTTTTTTTTAAATTCTTCGACACAGAGCAAGTTCGTGAGCAGGGGTCTCGACAGTGAAAGGGTTAACCCTTTCAGGGTCCAAGGGGGGTC
The DNA here is from genome assembly GCA_009830355.1 of Cherax destructor. Classification (NCBI taxonomy): domain Eukaryota; kingdom Metazoa; phylum Arthropoda; class Malacostraca; order Decapoda; family Parastacidae; genus Cherax; species Cherax destructor. The sequence continues at coordinate 2,863 of WNWK01037447.1, read as the reverse complement.
TCCGAAACTCGTTCTCAGGGTCCAAGAATTTAAAAAAAAAAAATTATTTTTTCTTATGAAATGCTAATCTTTTTCCGATCATAATGCCACAAAAATTATGAAATTTGATCGAAAACTAACGGAATTATGCTTTCGCGAAGTTAGCGGTAGCCATGACACTTACGCATCCGCGATTTCGCCCACTTTGAGCCCTATTTTCGGCAAATTCCAATGTGTCAGTCAACTAAAATTATAGCTATTTCGCTAGAACTCCATTTCTTCTATCGATTGAGTACAAGAAACCGCCTATTTACCAATTACAACTACCCAAAATAGTGGTCAGAAAATGGCAATTTGGCCAATTTCACACAAATTTCAAATGATGCCAATTTCAAAATAGGGTCCAGAATAAACAAGGCAGACATTCCTGGCACTAAAATATCGTCTTCTCTGTTCATTAGTCACGTTTCCAGGCCCCTCTTACATTACTTTTGCTTTTCATTTTGAATTTATATTCTCACAAAAAATAAAAGATTTACTGTTATGTATACAACTGCATCATTGTAAAAATGGTATAAATAATATTAGAGCACTTGTGCATGAATATTAGACTCGCCAGTTGATGTGTATTGGACGCATGGTGTGATTTGTTTACTCTTGAACATCGTCAAAAATCGAACATTTTCGCTACTTTGAGCTCAATTTCAAAGTACTTGTCGTTGTCAAACCAATCAAAATCATCTCTATTTCTGTAATATATCTTCCAATCTATCAAATGAGACCAAGAAAACGAGAATACATCAATAAATACCATACGAAAATAGACTGCAAAGTCGCTGTTTTAAACCAAAAACACGGTCAGTTTTTTTTTCTCATTATGCAATGTGTGGTGCAGGAATTTTTTTATACTGCGCACACTGACCGCACAGACCCATTCTATCACATCTAGGCCTAACAGCCTGTTTCCGCTTGATTTGAAGGCGCTAGAATTTAGGCGTACTAGTACTACGTGAATAACCCCAGGGCGTAAGCCGTACTAGTACCTCAATAACCCTGAAAGAGTTAAGAGTGCAAGCACTGTACTTCTCACCTCCAGGACTTAAGTCTGGCTAATTGGTTTCCATTAATCCCTTCACAAATTTTACCTTGCTCACACTCCAACAGCTTGTAAAGTCCCAAAAACCCTTCACTTACACATGCCTCCTGGCTGTCCAAGCCCCCCACACACACACACACACACACACACACACACACACACCAGGAGTTATGACTCGACCCCTGCAACCACAACTAGGGGAGTACACACATACACGGAGGGCCCGGGTTCAATTCCCGGCGGGGCAGAAACATTTTGAAGTGTTTCCTTACACACACACACTTACACACACACGTTCCTCTACAATGCCTTCCCTCCCCTACAGATTTATACACTATCTTTAAATGTCAAAATACCTCAAGAACCCCTCTTCATTCCTCTTGATAATACTTTTTATTAACCATGCACCTCCTCCAAATATCCAAACAATGAATTCCCTAATATTTACATCACACACATTACCCTGACCTCTTCACAGCCTCGTCTTCTCATTGCGACACTAAACCCATGCTTCACACCACTATACTCTCATACATTACCCTTTTTGCCTCTATGGACAACTGTCTCCACAGGTGCCTCAATGCACCATTCATCTATTCTACAGTTTACCTTTTCTTTCATAGACCCACGTGCCAACACTTCTACTCCAAATATCTGAACACATTCACTTCCTCCATACTCCCTCCCTCCAATCTGATATTCAATCTTTTAATACCTAAATCATTTATACTCAGCACCTTGCTCTTTCCTATGTTCACTTTTAACCCTTTGACTGTCGCAACCCTCAATCCTGAGTGCTCTCCTGTTGTCGCAAAATTTAAAAAAAAAAAAAAAAAATCTTATGAAATGATAGAGAATCGTTTCCCGATGGTAAAGAAACCAAAAGTTTGAAAATTGATTGAAAACTCACGGAATTACACTCTCGCTAAGTTAGTGATCTCAGCAATATATACACATCGGCAATTTTGCCGACTTTGAGCCCTATTTTCGGTAAATTCCATTGTTCCAGTTGACCAAACTCAGATATTTCTTTAGAACTATTTGTTCTATCGATTGAGCACAAGAAACCACCAATTTATCGATTTCAACTACCCAATAAAGTGATCAGAAATTGGCAATTTGGCTAATTTCATGCAAAATAAAAAAGTTGTCAATTTCAAAATAGGGTCCAGAATAAACAATGCAGACATTCCTGGCACTAAAATATGATGTTATCTGTTCATTAGTCACGTCTTTAGTCCCCTCTTATATTACTTTTGCTTTCTATTTTGATTTTTTTTTTCATATAAAAATAGAAGATTTACCGTTATGCAGACTATTGCATTATTGTAAAAATGGTATAAATAATATCAGTGCACTTGTGAAAGAATATTAGACTCGCCAATTGATGAGTATTGGACGCGTGGCGTGATTTGTTTACTCTTGAACATTTGCAAAAATCGAACATTTCTCCTACATTGAGCTCAATTTCAAGGTCATTTTCATCATAAAACTAATCACAATCATCCATATTTCTGTAGTATGTTGTCCATTCTATCAAATGAGACCATAAAAAAAGAATACAACCATAAATACTATACGAAAATACACCTCAAAGTCGGCATTTTAATCCAAAAAAAATGTTCAGTTTTTTTCTCTCATTATGTACTGCGTGCTGCAGGATTTTTTTTTATACTGAGCACACTAACCACACAGACCCATTCTCTCATATGTGGGCCTACCAGCTTTCTCCCGTTTGATTTGAAGCCGCTAGAATTTAGGAGTATAGATACGTCCGAAACAGTGACT
>WNWK01037446.1:0-18505 GCA_009830355.1 Cherax destructor | reverse complement strand
ATTAGTAAACCCCCTCGTTACCAATCTATCTCTGGCCAAAACATTTCAGGTGAGCATCAGTTTTTGAAAAAAAATATATTGAATGCATCAATACTGTCGCCTTATTGGACATATGTGAACCCTGTTGACGAAGATATGAATGATATAGATACACTACAAATATTTGATTGTTATAATTTAGTCGAGAAGAGCTCATCCGAGCGTGATAATTTACAATATAAGAGTGTTCTGGTGATGATTTTATTGTGTTTTTAGGCCGACTCGGGGGATAATGGCGGTCTCATCACCTAATAGGCAAAGGGGAATGATTGCCTCGTTTTTGTATATTTCTACGTCATAAGTTATGTTTTGTTTATATTGAAAAGCCACCATGACAAAACGTCTACAAATCAAATATATCCAGACCCCTTTAATTTTCCCGTCTCTCTTTGACGCCTGATTTTTTTGGTAACTATCCACCCCCAAGCTGATCCCCCAACAAAGGCAAACCCCCTAACCTCCTGGGCCCTAGGCCCACTCCCCCAGCCTGAACCCCGGTACCAAGGATTACTCTAACCTGTGGTGTCCGGGGGAAAAGCCTGAACCCAGTACCAAGGCCTCTGCCTGCTGGTTCCTTTGGGACCCCCCACCCCAGCCTGAGCCCCGTACCAAGGCCTCTGCCTGCTGGTGTGCCTGTGGCCCCCCCCCACCTGGGCCAAAGGATTACTCTAGCCTGCTGGGTGCCTGGGAAAGCCTAACCCCGGTACCAAGTTTACTTAGCGAACTGGTGTGCCTGTGGACCCCCCCAAAAGCCTAACCCCCCGGAAAGGGTTTTTTGCCTGCGGTTAACTGGGGCCCCCCCACCCAAGCCTGAACCCGGACCAAGGCTTACCTTGCTGGTGTAACGGGACCCCCCCCCCCCCTGAACCCCGGTCCAAGGCTTACTCTAGCCTGCTAAGTGTTTTGGCCCCCCCACCCCGCCTAAACCCCGGGGAAAAAAAGGCACTCTAGCCTGCTGGTGTGCCTGTGGACCCCCCACACCCCACCTAACCCCCCGGTAATAAGGATTACCTATTTGCTGGTGTGCATGTGGCCCCCCCCTCCAGCCTAACCCCGGTAAAAGGTTACCGGGGCTGGGTGGTTACCCCCCCTTTTAACCCCCGGTACCAAGGACTCTAGCCTGCGGTCCAAAAAACCCCACCCTGTCTGAACCCCGATATAAAGGGTTTTACTCTGCCTTCTGGTGCCCCCTGTGGACCCCCACCCCAGCCTGCCCCGGTACTAAGTTACTCTGCCTGCTGGTGTACCTGTAAACCCCCCCCCACAGCCTAACCCCCTCCAACTTTTAGCCTGCGGTTTTACAATGTCCCCCACCCCAGCCTAACCCCGGCCGGGGTTTCCCCACCTTTTAATGTGCCTTTGGTCCCCCCCCCACCTAACCCCGGGGAACCAAGGCGTACTCTAGCATGCTGGTGTGCTTGTGGCCCATCCCAACCTGAACCCGGTACCAAGGATTACTCTAGCCTGCTGGTGTGCCTGTGGACCCCCCCCACCCCACCTGAACCCCGGTACCAAGGATTACTCTAGCCTGCTGGTGTGCCTGGGACACTCCCACCCCAGCCTGAACCCCGGTACCAAGGATTACTCTAGCCTGCTGGTGTCCTGTGGACCCCCCCCACCCCACCTGAACACCGGTACCAAGTTAGTCTAGCCTGCTGGGTGCCTGTGGACACCCCCTCCCCCCAGCCTGAACCCTGTCCCAAAGGGCCCACTTAGCCTGCAATGTGCCTGTGGTCTCCCCCCCCCCCAGCCTGAACCCTGGAACCAAGGCTTACTCAAAGCCTGTGGTGTTCCTGTGGACCCCCCCCTACCCCAACCTGAACCCCCCGGTACCAATTCCTCTGCCTGCTGGGGGTCTGAGGACCCCCACCCCAGTCTGAACCACGATATCAAGGTTACTCTAGCCTGCTGGTGTCTTGGAACCCCCACCACAACCTGAATCCGGTACCAAGGTTACTCTAGCCTGCTTGTGTGCCTGAGGACCCCCCCCCCAGTCTGAACCCCGGAATCAAGGCTTACTTAGCCTGCTGGTGTGCCTGTGGACCCCACCACTGCAGCCTAAACCCCGGTACCAAGGCTTACTTAGGCTGCTTGTGTCCCTTGGACCCCCCCCCCCGCTGGAACCCCGGTACCAAGCCTTACCTAGCCTGCTAATGTGCGTTTGGCCCCCTTTTACCCCGCCTGAACCCTGGAACCAAGGCTTACTCTGCCTGCTGGTGTGCTTGAGGACCCCCACCCTAGTCTGAACCCCGGTATCAAGGCTTACTCAGCCTGCTGGTGTGCCTGTGGAACCCCCACCCCAGCCAGAACCCCGGTACTGGATTATCTGCCTGCTGGTGTTCTGTGGACACCCCCACCCCAGCCTGAACCCGTAATAAGGATTACTCTAGGCTGCTGGTGTGCCTTTGGACCCCCACCCCAGCCTGAATCCCGGTACCAAGGCTTACTCTAGCCTGCTGGTGGGCCTGAGGACACCCCACCCCAGCCTGAACCCGGTACTGAGTTACTTAGCCTGCTGGTGTTTGTGGCCCCCCCCACCCCAGCCTGCTAATGTGCTTTTGGTCCCCCAACCCCATCCTGAACCCTGGAACCAAGGCTTACTCTAGCCTGCTGGTGTGCCTGAGGACCCCCACCCCAGTCTGAACCCCGGTATCAAGGCTTACTCTAGCCTGCTGGTGTGCCTGTGGACCCCCACCCCAGCCAGAACCCCGGTACTAAGGATTACTCTAGCCTGCTGGTGTTTGTGGACCCCCACCCCAGCCTGCTAATGTGCCTTTGGTCCCCCACCCCATCCTGAATCCTGGAACCAAGGCTTACTCTAGCCTGCTGGTGTTTGTGGACCCCCACCCCAGCCTGCTAATGTGCCTTTGGTCCCCCACCCCAGCCTGAACCCCGGTACTAAGGATTATCTAGCCTGCTGGTGTTTGGGGACCCCCACCCCAGCCTGCTAATGTGCTTTTGGTCCCCCACCCCATCCTGAACCCTGGAACCAAGCTTACTCTAGCCTGCTGATGTGCCTGAGGACCCCACCCCAGTCTGAACCCCGGTAATAAGGATTACTCTAGCTTGCTGGTGTGCATGTGGACACCCCACTCCAGCCTGAACCCCGGTACCAAGGATTACTCTAGCCTGCTGGTGTGCCTGTTGACCACCCACCCCAGACTGAACCCCGGTACTAAGGATTACTCTAGCCTGCTGGTGTACCTGTGGATACAACCTGAATCCCGGTACCAAGGATTACTCTAGGCTGCTGGTGTCCCTGTGTACCCCCCACCACAGCCTGAATCCCGGTACCAAGGCTTACTCTAGCCTGCTAATGTCCTTTGGTCCCCCCACCCAGCCTGAACCCTGGAACCAAGGCTTACTCTAGCCTGCTGGTGTGCCTGGGACCCCCCCCAACCTGAATCCCGGTACCAAGGATTACTCTAGCCTGCTGGTGTGCCTGTGGTACCCCCCCTCCCCAGCATGAACCCTGGTACCAAGGCTTACTCTAGGCTGCTGGTGTGCCTGTGGACCCCCACCCCAGCCTGAACCCCGGTACCAAGGCTTACTCTAGCCTGCTGGTGTGCCTGTGGACCCCCCACCCCAGCCTGAACCCCGGTACTAAGGATTACTCTAGCCTGCTGGTGTCTGTGGACCCCCTACCCCAACCTGAATCCCGGTACCAAGGCTTACTCTAGCCTGCTGGTGGGTCTGAGGACCCCCACCCCAGTCTGAACCCCGATATCAAGGCTTACTCTAGCCTGCTCTTGTGCCTGTGGACCCCCACCCCAGCCTGAACCCCGGTACTAAGGATTACTCTAGCCTGCTGGTGTTTGTGGACTCCCTCACCCCAGCCTGATAATGTGCTTTGATACCCCCCATCCTGAAACCTGGAACCAAGGCTTACTCTAGCCTGCTGGTGTGCCTGTGGAACCCCCCACCACAACCTGAATCCCGGTTCCAAGGATTACTCTAGCTGCTGGATTGCCTGTTTCCCCCCGACCCCAGCCTGAACCCTGGTACCAAGGCTTACTCTAGCCTGCTGGTGTGCCTGAGGACCCCCAGCCCAGTCTGAACCCCGGTACCAAGGCTTACTCTAGGCTGCTTGTGTCCCTGTGGACCCCCACCCCAGCCGGAACCCCGGTACCAAGGCTTACTCTAGCCTGCTGGTGTGACTGTGGACCCCACCCCAGCCTGAACCCCGGTACCAAGGCTTACTCTAGCCTGCTAATGTGCATTTGGTCCCCCCACCCCCGCCTGAACCCTGGAACCAAAGCTTACTCTAGCCTGCTGGTGTGCCTGTGGAAACAACCTGAATCCCGGTACCAAGGATTACTCTAGCCTGCTGGTGTGCCTGTGGACAAAGCCAGACCCCCGGTACTAAGGATTACTATAGCCTGCTGGTGTGCCTGTGGACACCCCCCACCCCAGCCTGAACCCCGGTAATAAGGATTACTCTAGCTTGCTGGTGGGCATGTGGAAACCCCTTCACTCCAGCCTGAACCCCGGTACCAAGGATTACTCTAGCCTGCTGGTGTGTCTGTGGACCCCCCACCCTATCCTGAACCCCGGTACCAAGGCTTACTCTAGGCTGCTGGTGTCCCTGTGTATCACCCACCACAGCCTGAATCCCGGTACCAAGGCTTACTCTTGACTGCTGGTGTGACAATGGACCCCCACCCCAGCACCAAGGCTTACTCTAGCCTGCTAATGTGCCTGTGGTCCCCCCACCCCAGCCTGAACCCTGGAACCAAGGCTTACTCTAGCCTGCTGGTGTGCCTGTGGACCCCCCCACCCACACCTGAATCCCGGTACCAAGGATTACTCTAGCCTGCTGGTGTGCCTGTGGTACCCCCACCCCCACCCCAGCATGAACCCTGTACCAAGGCTTAACTTTAGCCTGCTGGTGTTCCTGTGGACCACCACCCCAGCCTGAACCCCGGTACCAAGGCTTACTCTAGCCTGCTAATGTGCCTGTGGTCCCCCACCCCAGCCTGAACCCTGGAACCAAGGCTTACTCTAGCCTGCTGGTGTGCCTGTGGACAACCCCCCCCACACCAACCTGAATCCCGGTACCAAGGCTTATTCTAGCCTGCTGGTGAGCCTGAGGACCCCCACCCCAGTCTGAACCCCGATATCATGGCTTACTCTAGCATGCTGGTGTGCCTGTGGACCACCCACCCCACCCTGAACCCCGGTACTAAGGATTAATCTAGCCTGCTGGTGTTTGTGGACCCCCCACCCCAGCCTGCTAATGTTCCTTTGGTCCCCCCACCCCATCCTGAACCCTGGAACCAAGGCTTACTCTAGCCTGCTGGTGTGCCTGTGAAACAAACCTGAATCCCGGTACCAAGGATTACTTTAGCCTGCTAGTGTGCCTGTGACCCCCCCACCCCATCCTGAAACCTGGTACCAAGGCTTACTCTAGCCTGCTGGTGTGCCTGAGGACCCCCACCCCAGCCTGAACCCCGGTACCAAGGCTTACTCTAGGCTGTTGGTGTGCCTGTGGACCCCCACTCCAGCCTGAACCCCGGTACCAAGGCTTACTCTAGCCTGCTGGTGTGACTGTGGATCCCCCTCACCAGCCTGAACCCCGGTACCAAATCTTACTCTAGCCTGCTAATGTGCCTTTGGTCCCCCACCCCATCCTGAACCCCGGTATCAAGGCTTACTCTAGCCTGCTGGTGTGCCTGTTGACCCCCACCCCAGCCTGAGACCCAGTACCCAGGCTCACTCTAGCCTGCCGGTGTGCCTGTGAACCACCCACCCCAACCTGAACCCCCAATACCAAGGTTTACTCTAGCCTGCTGGTGTGCCTGTGAACCCCCCATCCTAGCCTGAACCCCAGTATCCAGGCTCACTCTGGCCTGCTGGTGTGCCTGTGGGAGCAATAAGATAAATGAGTGGACGCTGCTTGCTGGAGGAAGGCAGCGCACATTCCTGCTCTCCAGTGACCCCCGCTGGCTCAACAACACACCGGGGAGTGTTTGACTACAGCCCAGTTTTATAAGAATACTTGACCGTATTCTGTAACTTGGATGGCCAGAGACTTCTTGGCAGGGAAGAAGTGAAGCTTCACCTTTGAAACTGTGGAAGTCATTCATTTTGTCTGAGTTTTTCTGGGTATCCTAGGTCATGTATTATAATTGTATATAGTGTGTTTTGAATGTGTTTTTTTAAATACATATTAGCCAATAAGAGTGATATAGGTGTAACACATGTAGCACTGGGGTGTTAAGGAGCAAATTTTGGAGGGGTAGTTAAGGAAGGATTTCCAGAGATTGATTAGTAATTATCTGAAGATATCTTTAATAATCTCTTGAAAAAGAATGAGAGAGAGTGGTAAGCCTCGTGTGTACTTGACACACTTAATATCATTCACCTACCTCTCCCCCTCTCTCTCCCCACTCTCTCTCCCCCTCTCCCCCCTCTCTCCCTCCTCTCTCCCCCTCTCTCTCTCTCTCTCTCTCTCTCTCTCTCTCTCTCTCTCTCTCTAACACTTCTCTTGTTAGGAAACACAGATACTTTTGGTTTAGGCTAGAATATTTTAACAAATTAATTTCCAAAAGCATCAATAACAACAAATGACAACAAAAGTAATTACAACAGTGTCAATTAGATAATAATAATATTTTTTATTATTATAATAATAAAAATGTATTATTATTATTCCGTACTCCACATCTAATCACCAGAAACATGACCAAACTATTTACCACCATTTCAGAGGAAAATTTTTATTGCTTGCAATTATATTTATTTTTTGGCTTAGGTCTCATTTTTGTTTAGTTTAAATCACGAGGAACAGCCAAACCTGCTGAGGTCATAAAGAGCATTGAAGAATGGAAGGTAATCAGGTGCGATCCAAAGGTAGGTAGGTTATCCCCAATTCTTTGTATTAAATTATTGTAATCATGGGGAAGCTCTAAACCCATAGGATTATAAGCGCCTGATTGGGGGTGGGGGGGTAAGGTATACAGGCTTAATTCAGGAACTGAAACACAGATCCAATTCCCTAGATCAAGAGCCCCTCACCAGCGTCAAGGAACCTCCCTTGAGGGGATTTTGTATTAAAGATATCACTGATATTCAAGATTATTATAATAATCATAACTAAGCGATAAACCCACAAGGGTCATACAACAAAACAAGAATAATAATAAAAAGACCGAAACTTATGACGATGTTTCGGGTTATTTGTGTAAACAATACAAGATTATATTTTATATCAAGAGTCAATGGACTCATGTTGGTCATATAGGATAACAAGAGGTGGAGGCTCGACCCTCCGTCATCACATAGTGGCCTGGTGTCTGATCAGTCAGGCTCTCGCTACCCGCAAAGCACTGGAGACTATGGAAAGACTGGGAGAGAGAATAGTGAGGCTGACTCACCATTAGAAAACGGAAGATGTAAACATCCACCACCAGGCCTGGTTGATCAGTCCTTGATCCACCGCCAACCTTGGTTGATCAGTCCCTGATCCACCGCCAGGCCTGGTTGATCAGTCCCTGATCCACCGCCAACCCTGGTTGATCAGTCCTTGATCCACCGCCAACCTTGGTTGATCAGTCCCTGATCCACCGCCAGGCCTGGTTGATCAGTCCCTGATCCACCGCCAACCCTGGTTGATCAGTCCCTGATCCACCGCCAGGCCTGGTTGATCAGTCCTTGATCCACCGCCAACCCTGGTTGATCAGTCCCTGATCCACCGCCAGCCCTGGTTGATCAGTCCCTGATCCACCGCCAACCCTGGTTGATCAGTCCCTGATCATTCGTCGCCCAGCTCTCGCCGCAGCAGGTTGTCTGGTGCTGGCCTCTGGTGGTGACAACAGAGACCTTGGATATTTTCACTACAAAATGGCGACGGCGTTCAGACGGAGGATAAACACTGTATGTGTTGAGTTGGTAAAAGGGGCTGTGTACCCTTCGACGGCAGCTGTTATCTTGCCCACCGTTCTACGAGACGTTTATGGATTAGATAATGAGGACATTTATGGGATTGCGCTCAATGGGAGTACAAGAATCTTCGTGAAACTGTCGTCCACCGGCGTTTATGAGAGGTTGGTGGAGAAATATGAGGAAGTATGCATGCCTATCAATGCTACCTTGGAAGTGAAACTCAAAGATGTTTCTAAGCACTATACATATGTCAAAATTCGTAATTTGCCATTCGAAGCGGATGAGCAAGACATCCGGCATGTTTTCAAGGATTATGGAGTCATCCACTATGCAACGATGGGACGATGGACTGAAGGAATCTATGAGGGATTCCCGGAAGGTTCCTTTACCCTCAAGATGACCCTGAGGCGGGCCATACCGTCTTTTGTGGTCTTGGAGGAGTTTAGAACTCAAGTTTATGTGACCTACGCAGGTCAAAGACGGACATGCAGACTCTGTGGTTCCTATGGACATATTGCTGCAGAGTGTGACAGGAGGCAGGGACAGCAATATGGTACAAGGAATGTGGTGAATGTTACGGAAGTGGAGCCTACTGTCGGGTTGAGGAAGTGGTAGTGGCGCCCAAAGGCACATGGAGTGAGATTGTGAAAGGCCCGGAGGAGATATGTCGTACTTTGCCAACTGTGTCGAGGACACAGCGGTGCTGGAGACAGCAGTACAGAGTAGTGCTGTAGATTTGGAAGATGCTGCATTACCGGAGGAATTGGGGGATTTTGGATACTCCCAGGATGGGGAGTTTTGGAAGCCAGTGAGGCTGCAGTGAAGTTAATGGGTGCTGAGGGGGTGTTGGGTGATGGGGCTGAGTCAAGCTGTTTGGATATACAGGAGGTGCAGGTAACAGTGCACAGGGAGGATAGTGGGTCGAACATGGATATTAGTTCTGAATCACGGAAGCGATCCATGGTAGTGTCAGATGACGAAGTCCTGACGCCTGGCCAAAAGTCAGGCAGAAGATATGGGTGGAGGCACCACAAATGGGACAAGGGGGTGCAGAGGGCAGAAAAGGTTAAGGGTGTGCAGGACAACATAAGGTTACTGAAGCCCAGAAAAGCACGAAGCAGAAAGTATGAAGTCAAAAGGAAAGCCACCTTTATCTTATTCAAGTGTATCTCGTTTAACGTGAATGGTCTGAAGGCCGAGGTTAAGAGGAAATGGGTTGAGGTGACTTTGCGACGGTATGCGGTTGACATAGGCTTCTTACAGGAGCACAATTTCAGGTATGGTAGAGATTTGTTGTTGCAAGGGTATAAAGTGTATGCGGGTAGCTCGGGAAGCTTCAAGGGAGGGGTTGCGGTAGTAGTGAGGAGTCCAGTCCCTTTCAGTTGTTGACTTGGGAGGAGGGAGGGAGGGAGGAAGTCAGAGTTCATGGGGTATGGGGGAGTGAGAGTTACTTTCATGGGAGTATATATGCCAGCTGTAAGAAATAAACGGATTAAGGAAGATTTTGTGAGGGATCATTTGGTTTATTTCATGGGAGGTATAGCTGAGGTTACGATAATTGGGGGCGACTGGAACTGTGTAATTAGGAAGAAGGATGTCGAACCCCGTGAAGCTGGGTGTGTCTTAAGTATTTTGAGGGATGTGTTGGGGAGTGCAGGGATGGTTGATGTGGTGGGGGTGGGTGGGGTGTGGATCATACCTTGTCCGACGGGATAGCGGCACGCTTGGACAGAGTTTATGTGTCACGGGTGGAACGGTGGGGAGATTGGGTATGTAGACGTGGGCTTTTCAGATCATAGGGGTGTATTGGTGGAGGTAGGATGGGAGGGAATGGTGAAATGGTACCCCGGTTATTGGAAACTCAATGTGAAGCTTTTGGGGGGTGAGGAGGGAAGGGACGCTTTTGAAGAATGGTGGGAGAAAGTATGGGACAAAGGGAAGCTGGAGAAAGATGTACTAAAATGGTGGGAGCAATGTGCGAAACCGGGCATTAGAGACTTTTATAAGGTAAGGGAAGGAGGAAAATCAATGGAAATATGGTTTACAGAAGTATTTGGAGGGGCTGCTTGAGCTTTGTTATGAGAGAGGAAGGAGCACACAGGTGGAAGAGGTGGGAGTTATAAAGGGGCAGTTGCGAGAGATACAAAACGAGCGGTTCAATGCCATACGTTTGCGTGGGGGTATGGACGATGTCTTGTGGGGCGACAAGCCTTCGACAACTGTTTTGCGGTCATTTCGGCAGAGGAGGACGGGTATGACGATGATGGGGCTGGAGGTAGATGAGGATGTGGAAGGATACGTCCGGGGACAGAAGATGAAATCGACTGAGGCTATGAGTCTATTTTTGGCTCAGAGGTTTAAGCAATACTTGCAAAAGGGTGTGGGTGGGGGAGGGGAGAAGGGAGTCATTGTAGATGGTATACGACAGGTGTTGGGAGACGAAGATAGGGCCGGCATGGAAGGGGGTATAAGTGAAGAGGAGGTGTGGCTGGCTGTGAAAAGCATGAGTTTGAGGAAAGCGCCGGGTCTGGATGGGATACCGAACGACTTTTATATGGAGCATTGGGGTGTAATAAGAGAGTGTCTGGTACGATTAATGAATTGTATGAAAGAGACTGGGTGTTTGGGAACAACTCAGCCACGGGGTTATAGTATTAGTTAAAAGAGGAGGCAGGAAATCAATTAGTGATTATAGGGGCTTGTCCATGATGTGTGCTGACTATAAAATATTTGCTAAGGTGCTAGGGAATAGGATGAAGAGGGTTTTAGAGAGGTGATTGAGGCTGGGCAACAGGTATACCTGGACGGAGTATGAATCAGGGGCATGCAAGGATACGGGACTTCATTGAAAATAGTATGGGGGTGGTGTGCTGGCTTTAGATTGGAAGGCTGCGATGATAGTGTTGACAGAGAAATGTTGTGGATGATAATGAGAAAGCAAGGTTTTGGTGATGAGATAGTTGAATGGGCTAAGTTGTTGTATAAGGATGCGAGTGTGAGGGTACAAGTAAATGGTTTGGTGGGTAGGGAAGTGCGAATGGAGAAGGGTTTGCGGCAGGGGTGCCCCTGTCGCAGATCCTTTTGCGTGCTTGCAGAACCCGCTGTACAGCCTGATTGAGGTGGGAGTAGGGGAGGGAAAAGAGGTTCTGGAGCATGGGTCTGGCATTGTGGATATGTGGATGACACAACTGTGTTGGTCGGGGGAGGAGGTCTAAGAACGTGGGCCGGATTCTGAGATTTTTGGCAGGGCGCGGTTTAGCCATTAATACTACTAAGTCTAAGCTGTTGGAGGTGGGTTCATGGGTGGGGTGGCATGGGGAAGAGTTTTGGATGGACTGTCGTAGGGAGGGTAAAGATCTGTGGTGTTATTTTTATGGAAGATGTCTGTGAGGCTCGGAGAGTGAATGCTGAGGAGGTTGTGGGGGGCTTTAAGGAGGATGGGAGGGTGGAGAACGGGGAGTTAACATTACAGCAAAGGGTGGTAGTGGTTAATACATTAGTGTATAGTAAGTTATGGTATGTGGGGTGGTTTTTCCTGTGTTGAGTGGGGATGTGCTAGAATTGGAAAGAAAGGTTTTGAGATTTGTGGGGGTTTTGGAAAGCATTGGTTAAATAAGGAGGTTGTTATGACAAGGCGGGGTTTGGGGGTTTGGGGCTCATAAACATTAGGAGTCATCTTATGGGCATGTATGTAAAGTATTGCTATCTACGGAAAGGGGGACCGGGAAGAAGGGTGGAAAGGGTTATGAATGAATTGACACGGTGGTGGAGGAAGGACTTGTTGAAGTGTGGTGATATGTTGAGAAGTATTTTGGCAGTGAGGGACCCTCGGAGTGTTACAGCAAGGGCAATGGGGAGGGTTGGGCATGGTGCTGATGTGGTGGTAGGGAGGCAGTGTTCCCAGTATATAACTGGAGGAATATGGGGTGGGTTGCGAGGTTGCGGCTGAAGACGAGGGTGAGAGAGGTGGTATATAGGTTTTTGCATGGGGTAGTTGCATCAAGGGCAGTGCTATATAAAATGGGGTTGGCAGTGACGCCATTTTGTGATAGGTGTGGTGAGGAGGATACTGCATACCATGCTGTATATTTTGCGAATGCTTAGGGGACTTAGGGAATGGTTGGGGGTGATCTGTTTGATGGGGGAGGAGGAATAAATGCTTTGAGGGTGCTGAGTTTAGATATTGGTGGGGTGCATGAGGATGTAAGGAGAGCACTCATGTATGTGGCAGTTGATTACGTGTATGTTTCATGGATTTTGCGGGGGGAACAGGGAGGAGTCCGAGTAAAGGCTATGGCGGCTTCGATGTATAGGACAAAATGCAGGAATAGGTTGTTGTATGGTGCAGGGTGGGATAGGTTTTTCTGACAGTTACAGAAGTATGACAGTGGGCAGACTTTTAGAAGTGGGAGGTGGGAGGGAGAGGAGGGTGAAGCTGAAAGTGACTGGACTCTTGAAGGGGGAGGGGGTTGGGTGTGCGGGCGTATGTGCTTATATTGAAAGAGAATGGACGATATGTGTGTGTGGGGGTAATGATTGTGACGGAGAACTTACTTGGATGCCCTGGTTTTGGGGCGCCGAGATGGACCTTTAGAATTTTGTAAGTATATGGTTTGAAAGTGTGTGTGTTACTGATCAAGGACTTCTGACGGGGGGAGGAGGGATTAATGGGATTTTTTTGGGGAAATATAGAGGTGGCTTTCCTAGTTTTGTGTAATAACTGTATAAGGTAAACCTGTCATGTTGGTCAAGACAGTGGCCGGTTGGGTCATGTTATTATGTATGACAATGTATATAGGATGATGTTCTATTTTTTTTGTTTTAGTTACGTGATAAAAGTGACTTAGTGGTTCCCTTATGACATGTAATGTACGGTGTCGAGTTTAGACATGTACTTTGTTGTAGACATGGAGAGACATAATAACCTGTTATGTCTTAATGTTCTAAGGGTGTTTGAATATTCAAAGTTAAGGGGGGTGACAGGAGGGGTAACAGTAGGGCCTGAAATTTAATTTGAGGTATCTGTTTAGAAATGCAGGATAAATAATCTGCACTTTATAGTAATGTATACTGTTTTTGTCTCTGGTTTGGTATGGAGAACCAGGAGAACTGGAGTAATCCTGGCACGTTTGGTGTCCTATGTGTTATTTTTTGTTACTACACATGTGTGTTGGTATGTGTAGGTATGGAAAAATATAAAAGCTGTAAAATATGTAGGGTACTTTGGGTGGGTTGTGGGTGGGGGATTATGAGGGTACATCTAGGAAGTTACCCTGGAGGAGGTTTAGATTTTCATGTACTGTTTTGTATTAATGAGTGTTGTTGCATATATAGGCTTGTTTAGTTCAGGTGTAATGGAGGTGGATTGTAAAGAAATGTGCTGATTTTTATTATGTTCAGAGGTGTGGTTCTTGGTATGTATAATGTTAAGATTGATACAATTGCAACTTATGTATAATGAGTTTTTTTTTAATAAAATATAAAAAAAAAAAAAAAAAGTCCCTGATCCACCGCCAACCCTGGTTGATCAGTCCCTGATCCACCGCCAACCCTGGTTGATCAGTCCCTGATCCACCGCCAACCCTGGTTGATCAGTCCCTGATCCACCGCCAACCCTGGTTGATCAGTCCTGATCCCCAACCCTGGTTGATCAGTCCCTGATCCACCGCCAACCCTGGTTGATCAGTCCCTGATCCACCGCCAACCCTGGTTGATCAGTCCCTGATCCACCGCCAACCCTGGTTGATCAGTCCCTGATCCACCGCCAACCCTGGTTGATCAGTCCCTGATCCACCGCCAACCCTGGTCTTGGACCAAGCCACAGGGGCGTTGACCCCCGGAACACCTTCCTGGGTTTAGCACTTTGTGTAAATATGGAAATAGCGAACCACAAAAAGAGTTTAGTAATTCGTTTTATTGTCATAAATTGTTAATATCACTTTTATTAATGCCAATCTAAGACACTGGAACAATTTTCTGTCAATACCAATTTATGCTATCGGGTATCAGTACTAATTTATAATAATATTATAAATGTTCTTGTCACCATATTATAGATCTCATTTATAAGAGATGTCACAATCACGGTATTATTGATGTCACGATCACGTTGTTTTATATGGTAGGCGTAATGGCCCTAAACGACTTCAACTTTTTACCATGAACACATTCTCTTGTACGTGGAAAGTGCGCTGCGGACGACTTACGCCCACAATATGATGGGATTTGGATTTTCACCTCGTGTAGTTTCTCCCGCCTCCTCACCCTTCCCTCCAGCACGATGCCCACGGGCGGATCTACCACGAAACTACTGAAGCTTAACAAGCTTCAGGATTCTGTAGGCATGGTCAGTGGCGAACTAACATTTTTGGCGCCCTGAAGCTTGAACTGTTATGGGGTCCCCTTCTCATACAGTAGACCCGAATGTTTTAAGCAATACGGACTAAAGTCGCTTCTGGGCCCCTCAGGGATAAGGGGCACTGAAGCTTGTTAAGCTTCACTGAAGCTTGTTAGTGTTGGTGTGTTGTGTCAGGGGTAGCAGGGTGTGATCCCCCCCAAAAAAACCTGAATCATCTTTTTTTGATGCATGACCTCCGACACGGTGGAGGTCACGTATCCAGACACCAAGATAATGTGACCCAGTGTCGGAGGTCATGCATCAAAAAAGATGATTCAGGTTTTTTGGGGATCCACCCTGCACCCCCGACACAACACACCAACACTACAGACAACACACACCAACACCACTGACACAACACACCAACACAACACACCAACACTACTGACACCACACACCAACACTACTGACACCACACACCAACACTACTGACACAACACACCAACACTAACAAGCTTCAGTGAAGCTTAACAAGCTTCAGTGCCCCTTATCCCTGAGGGGCCCAGAAGCGACTTTAGTCCGTATTGCTTAAAACATTCGGGTCTACTGTATGAGAAGGGGACCCCATAACAGTTCAAGCTTCAGGGCGCCAAAAATGTTAGTTCGCCACTGACCATGCCTACAGAATCCTTCTCATCCTTCCCTCCTTCATCCTTCCACCACCATCCTCCCTTTCTACATCCTTTGTACTCCTTTCTCATCCTCCCCTCCTGCTCACTCCAACACTCTCCCTCCCCAGGCGCCTGACGAAGGAACGTGTTTTGGGGAATAATTTGGCCGAGCATTGAAGAGAGTTGAGGCTTGTAGGGAAATCTTGGTGAATTAGTTTGGGGATGCAGTTTGGGGTTTGAGGCCTGGTCTCAGACCTGGCCGCGGGGGCGTTGACCCCCGAAACCCTCTCCAGGTAAACTCCAGGTCCCCCAACTTGAACTTGGAGGATGAGTGTGGAGATCACCCAGAATACACAACCCTGTCAAAGATCTCATTTCAAAGTGGGAGAGCTCCCTGCCGTGTAAGCCGACAAATGGGTTACTGGATTCTTTGTCAGGCGCTTAGGCCTCTCCAACCCTGTCACCAAGAAGACGTGACCCAGTTTCAGGTGACAAAACCCGATACCACGGTGAGGTGACCCAGTGTCGTGAAGAGGCACACGCATCTTACAAGGTCACCCAGTGTCGGAGGTCACTTCACCTGACTCGAAGGTAACCCAGTGTCAGGAGTCACGCACCCAGACACCAAGGGGACCCAGTGGTGGAGGTCACGTATCCAGACACCAAGATAATGTGACCCAGTGTCGGAGGTCATGCATCAAGAAAAGATGATTCAGGTTTGTTTTGGGGGGATCACACCCTGCTACCCCTGACACAACACACCAACACTACAGACAACACACACCAACACCACTGACACAACACACCAACACAACACACCAACACTACTGACACCACACACCAACACTACTGACACCACACACCAACACTACTGACACCACCAGATCCTCGTGAAATAGCTAACCACCACTGAGATAATTAAACATCATATCACTACTGACTCAAGACACTCAATACAGAACATTTCTGAGACAGAGCAAATCACTAACGAGACACTTCTGTGGAACAGCTCCTCGCTATTGTACCAGTAAGAACCTACATAACTCTCCCAGACATCACAGTTGATACCTCTCAATTACTGCCTCGGTTATTAAGCCGTGGGAGATGCTGTTAGCCGCGTCTTAATTGGCTGCAGAGGTTTAATTGTAGCCATAATTGGGGTACGACAGGAGGAGGAAACAACATACAGGCGCCTTCCGCTCCCTTCATCAAGACTATAACGTCTTAGCAACCAACATGCAGTAGTTGATCCCGTTATTTTATTAGGAGAATTACGATTAATAATTTTTTTAATGTTTTGGTGAAAATATTAGTTCTAATAGCTAGGACATAAAAGTTACACATTATATACTTATTAATAAAGTTAAATGGTTATAGACAATCATTGTATATATTATAACAATTGCTAACCTCCTCATGATGACTATGTTGAAAAATAATTTCTATTTAACTGTTGTATTTGAATAAACAGAGGAACGAATGAAGACTCGAACTTGACAGGTACCAGGTTCAGCTCTGTACCACTGAGCTACCAGGAAAACGCTTATATTCTGTCAATTTCCTGTTTAATCAGTTACAATTGTTCAGCACAATTTTCTTAAGTTCATAGAAATATATATATATATATATATATATATATATATATATATATATATATATATATATATATATATATATATATATATATATATATATATATAAATATAGAGAGAGAGAGAGAGAGAGAGAGAGAGAGAGAGATGAGATGAGAGATAGAGATAGAGATAGAGATAGAGATAGAGAGAGATAGAGAGAGAAGAGAGAGATAGAGAGAGAGATAGAGAGAGAGATAGAGAGAGAGATAGAGAGAGATAGAGATAGAGAGAGAGAGAAGAGAGAGATAGAGATAGAGAGAGAGAGAGAGAGAGAGAGAGAGAGAGAGAGAGATAGAGAAGAGATGAGAAAGATAGAGAGAGATGAGAGAGATGAGAGAGATAGAGAGAGATAGAGATAGAGATAGAGATAGAGAGAGAATTTTATTTATGCATTAGTTCCCCAATGGCAATGTTATTTAAATAATCCCAGGTTTTGTTTTCATGTGACACCTTGAGACAGACTCCTCTACATGGGCTTCAAAATTTCAGTACTGGAGAATCGCACTTAAGGTCGCCACTTTCATTCGTGAAATGGTTTGGTACTGTATTACACTTTTTGCATTATTTTGCCTTGATACTGTTGTAAGGCTCTTGATCAAAGGAACGGGACATCTGTTCATCTTTCTTTGATTGAATCTGAGTACCTCACATTCTACAGACGCTGTATAACTCCTTCCCATGTAGCGACTTCATCTGATTAAAAATCAATCAATTGAGAACTGCATTAATCTTTATTAGCTGATGCATTCAATGAAGTGGATTAAAACTTACTTACTGTACTTAAAGCTGGTCAGATTTACCATGATTTTGGCCTGTGTAGGTCCCGGTTTATTTTCGTAGAATTCGTGAACATTGAAATACTGCTTTTTATTCGATAAATTATTCGTGTTGCATCCGTTTATCAGCTTCAGTCCTTAAGCTCTGATATCTTGGTAATGCAACATCTGAGCGCTTTCAAGCTTTAAGTTCTTATCTATTTTCAGATATTGGTCTATGAGTCAAGATAACCAGAAGCTCCAGCGGGTCATCATCTAAGACCCGCGTCAGGAAACACTTGTCCTGTTTGCTGACGAACCTTAAGATAAGATTTCTTCGGATTTTTAACCCCGGAGGGTTAGCCACCCAGGATAACCCAAGAAAGTCAGTGCGTCATCGAGGACTGTCTGTCTTATTTCCATTGGGGTCCTCAATCTTGTCCACCAGGATGCGACCCACACCAGTCGACTAACACCCAGGTACCTATTTGCTGCTAGGTGAATATGACAACAGGTGTAAGGAAACACGTCGAAATGTTTCCACCCCGCCGGGAATCGAACCCGGGCCCTCCGTGTGAAGCGAGAGCTTTAGCCATCAGGCCACCGGGACCCTAACCTAACAAGATAATGCCTCTTACGTTTATTAGATTTTGGCTGTGTATGTCCTAATATACATTATTTACTGAATAAACTGAATTATTTATTTCCATATGATGACTTGTGGATGCCTCTTCTGATTCACTTCATCTCTTCCCCACTAATATTTAACTGTATCGCAAACTTATGCCGCACTCTGCACTATTCCAATCGCGTGGAATGAAGCACATGAGACTGGGTTATGCAATACGATACCTTTATCGGATCGAACACCGAGCGAAATTAATCTATTTTAATATTATTATATTATTATTATAGTGCTAAGCCCGTATGGTTGATCCAAGAAGAGGAAGAAGACTCCAATTTCTTGGATCTAGAGCTTTTCACTAGCCATATGGAAATAAATAATCCAGTTCATTCAGTAAATAATGCATATTAGGACATAAACAGCCTTGGTTTTTTTTTTTGTACTTAGAAAACAATATACAGCAACATATAATGCTGTGTAACTCGCAAATGTTGTGATTAAATTTGCTCCATAATATCACGTATATTACAATACATGTCTGCACCTACAAAGTTCCCTCA
>WNWK01037445.1:0-18505 GCA_009830355.1 Cherax destructor | reverse complement strand
CTTTGGCGTGCATAAACACTACCCTTTGTATATAGTGTACATATGTGTAAATAACACTTTGTTATACTTGGTAAGGGAAAAAGACAAAAGTCTTATATAATCACAATTATTTGGGAAGGAAAAGATAAAATTTTGGGAATTAATCTATTGATTTTTGAAGAAATAAATTTTCAATACATCTTCTACTGTGTTTCTTTTGCCCCAAAGCTTCTTTAACTCAGGTTAACGGGCCATTGAACCTGAGGTTGTAATATAGGGTTTCACCCCAAGCACACTTCTGCTTCCATGCCTTTTGTACCAAAAATTTTCCCCTCGGATTGAAAGGGGCCCCACTAACCTAGTGGATGAAACATTTTGAAACTTCAGCAAGCAGGCCCCTCTTCGTTAATTTTTTGGGCATACTATAATTATTAGGCTTAACGATATCAAGTCTCCCCTCAGATCCCAAGTCAGCCCCAAACATTGCTACACCCAGACCCCATCCCCGGGGTTATCTTTATTTATTTGGTTTTTAACTGGACAATTATGTTCCCCCCCTGAGGGGCATATTTGCACCTTGCATTATGTCATTAGCCCCTGGATTTTCCCTCATGTACATTAACCCGATTTTCAGTTCCCACTTTGTGCTGCTCAAGGCATTTTTATTAAGAAATGTCTCTGGGGCCGTGAAGACACACAGTGACTGTATTTATGGTTCCTCCAGTCATTCAAGGGAGGAAGCCGAAAATGACAGGGCCCTGCCCCCTGTTAAAGGGGGCTCCACCTCTTCGTCATCCCCTTCAAAGGCTGATAATAGCGCGCCTATTAATACTCCTATTGGTCCCCAGAGCTTAACCACAGAGGGTGAGTTTCACATTATTCTGTGGGGCCCTGTTTGGGTGCATTAAGACCCAAGTGGAGATCTTCTCCGGTGTCTATCCACGACTACTGCATTAACTTTGGGGCTTTTTTCTGCCCAGACCGACGTTTATATAAACCGTCATATGACTGGGCCCTTTATCTGGGGAAAATCAAATTTAAATCTTCCCCAAAAAATCACCTACCACCCTATACTAAATACCATACTGTAAAAACTTTCAAACCCAATATTATTTTACTTAAGATGATCTCAATTTGATATGTTCATCCTCCTTAACACTTGTTGCAATTTCATATCATCATATTGTCATTTAAAATCTTATAGTATCATCATTTTCCTAATTTGAAATAAAATATATATCTAGAAGAAACTCTAAAAAAAATTCTAGTATTGTTATTATACTAGTATAGCATCAACATACTGTAACTTGAAATAAATTATACAACTAGATTAAACTCAACCAATTTCTCTTGTATTGCCCTTCTAGGGCAGGGTAGGTGCCAAGGCTGGAGCTTGCTACCATCTGTGGCTCGCAAGCCTGCCCTTCCCGTCAGCCTCCTTGGGGCGGGGAAGGTGGCAGACCAGAGGGGCCTAGCAACTATCTACCTACCTTGCTTGTGGGCGAATATGGCTAGGCCTGGGTCCAGTTGGTCCCACCGCTGAGGGGTACCCCCTCCCATGGGAGACTTAGGTCTCTGATACTCCCACGCCAGGGAGCCGGAGCCGGGTCGCCATCTGGTAAAGACCCGGGCCGGGAGAATTCCCGGTGAATCAACACCTCCTCCTCCTCTTGTATTGTCTTTTAATAGTATGTATAACCATATTATAATTTAAATAATACAGAACTAGAATAAACTCAATCAATTTCTTTAGCATTAAGTACTTAGTGAATAAGTCTCTAGAATAAACTGCCCCTAATGCCATGGCATGCCAGTGGCTCTCCTTGCATTACAGTTTTATAATTGTAACTACCAATAACATTGTACACTTGTAACATGCATAAAAATAAAAATATTATTATTATTATTATTATTATTATTATATTATTATTATTATTATTATATTATTATTATATTATTATTATTATTATTATTATAAAACCCGATAATTTTAAGGTGATAGGATCCCCCCTTCGTACTTTCATCCCATTAAGGCAACTGCGCTTTATGAAAGTACGTTGTGATCCCTGATCTAACAACGCTGTTACAGTCTTGGATTTACGCCATTTATCTTTAACTGTCATGTCCAACACAGGTAGTGCTACTTCAGCTAAACCATTACGAACGTTAGCTGCAAGTTTTACGTGCGCCACTGTAGTGTCTGGGTGATTATCCTTACCATTACTAGGATTACACCCGCTCTTACACATCACTATGTGGTGCCTGCCATTATTGCATTGGTGACAAGTATTCAGTTTGGTCTGGCAATCCTACATTATGATTACCAAGACATCGAATACACCGGTCCAGCTCATCCAATCTCTTCACTTTCGCATCCCAAGAATTATAGGTAACGCAGAGTTTAGAGAGATGGGTTTCATTACAGAAGAGACAATTTCTCTTCTCTTGGCTCGACAGCTTACCCCCCGGGTTACACTTATTGGGGTGTTTATTCTTTCTGTCTTGTTGTGACGAACCACTATTACTGGTCCCTGTCACTTGATATGTGCCAACATAACCCTTTTTAGTGGTTGGGTTGTAACTATTACCATTGGGATAATTTTTCCCTTTGTGGAACTTAGTTGATGACTCAACGTCACTATGACCGGTATTCTTAAGGTAGTGGGCTGGCTAGTTTGCAACTGAACAATCAATTCTTGCAAACCCGTCCTTATCTCCTCCAACCCGAAGTAAGCCTTGTGGTACTTTTTAGATAACCACTCTATCGTCTTATGGTTCAATTTAGCTCGTACCACCGGACCCACGAACCAACTTGCATTCTCCAAATTGTGTTTGTTACTCAAAATCTGGAGAGTGCTCTCTAGTTTGATCCGAAATTGCTGCAACCCTTTATAGTTGTGCTCTGGCGGTTTCAAATTAACCACTGTAGTTACTAAATCCAATGTATGCTGTTCCGAGTTACCATAAGTACCCTCTAGCAGACGAACAGCTTCTCTATAAGAGTCGTTTACATTGGGGAAAGCCTGAATGAGAATGAGGGCATCTCCCCTCAACTGTCCCTTTAAATAAATCAACTTGGCAACACCTTCCAGATCCTTCCGATCATGTACCATTGCCTTGAAAATTGACCAAAATTCCTCCCCAATTGTACTTCCGGGAGTCTGGGGAGGGACATTTTATTTGCCGCGGGAGGTTGGCCCACCACGTCACTCATACTCTTTAACCTATCCCGTACCTTAACTTTGCAGGCACACATGACTTCTTCCAAGTCACAATATTGTTGTAACAGTACTTCTCGATCCTCATCGCTTGCACAATCCTCCAGTAACTCAATTTCATAGACTTTGAACCACTGCACGTACGCGCGTACCTGAGTTCTAGTAACTCAAAATTTGTTTCTAAGTCAATAGCACTCGTCGACGGCTCGTTCACTAAGTTCAAACACGTATTGTGCGCCTTTGTCACATGACCCTTGCGAGCTTGCAACGACGCTTTCTTGCCTTTAATATCCATGGTTTTGCTACCCGGCATGGGAACTCCGTCAGGTTCAGTCATGGTTGTAGAATTAATAACCACTGATGTCACCAATTAAATAAATTGTTTATAAAGGTGATTATCAAACCTTACTCTTGCAAAAATCGTAGTCACGCCTGGGCTAGCAATTAATTGGACTAATTACTGTCCACCACACAATTAATTAACTGTGTACTCTATACTCACTTCCTACGATCAGTCACTTATTTATTAAATAATTAATTCAATAATGATTAATTCACTAATCACATCCGGTTCAGGACGGACCAACGGGCGCTGTGGGGAATTGTGGGAGATAAGTCTATCTGGGACACCGCCACTTGCAACAAACAATCTCCCAGGGAGATGACCGACTAGTATAAATTTACTGCAGTCACTCCCGCAAGGTGTGTGAGAACTTTACCCACTCCTGGCCGCACCCAAGGGGTACCTTCAATATTCTCACGTTAGCCCACTGCACTCTGGACCAGTATAAATAAATCTGAGTAGATAATATTAATAATTATGGTATGATTAAATTTAAGTGGACTGTATAGGTATTGAACGACTGATCACGCAGAATGAAAAGTAGAGAACACACAATTAAGTTAACATGACCATCACTCACCTAATTAACAGCATCATAGCGGTGCATTGTAGATTGTTGATCTAGCTAAAGTACATCTACTGTGCGTAACAATATTATTGGCCAATAACAAAGATGACAGATGAGTACTTAGCTTTAGATGAGGGAGTCGCTTCGTTGTTGACGTTCTCCGGCGATCTGGTTCGATCGCGATGGTAAGAGTTGTCCCGTCGAGTCAAGGAAAATTAATTTCCTTGAACCCTTATACGCCCACGAGACCGAGCGTTACTTAACATGTGGTTGGTCGGGTAGCGATTCAGATCCTCTCACTATTCCGACCTTATTACTGTTTATATGTATAACTTTACACACTACGTATATCCTGGCTTAATGCCCCACTAGTTTATACACATTCACCGTCTCGATACTTGTATTTCGAGTAGATAACTTGAGATATGTTAGTTCATCTCCGCATCCAACATGGTGGTCGGGGTACGGCGTACCCACGCTAAACCCGCCCGGTACAATCACCCCCTGATTATTTACAACTCGGTTTCACTATATTCACCATTTCACAATATTCATCGAATATATTTCAATCTCTTCTAAGACGAAAGCCCCCCAGCATCAGGGGTTACGACTTTACCCTGTCGTATGGTCGCTTCACTGAGTTCAAATAGGCCTATGCGGACATACCATGCCGGCGCCATTCGTTATTTCCACAATTACTGCCCTATTACTGGACCTCCTGGACCGATTGTCCCACTTTATACTCGGCGCCCACGTTGATACTCCTCCACATTACGAAAGGAGGTAATTAAGTCCGGTTTGGCGGCCGGAATCTCCAAATTCGGCAGGCCATCCCATCACCTGATATACGGTGTGTAGGCTGGGTTTTCACTGACTACTCCCCTCTCCCCCGCCTCTCTGCCCTGCTTCCTGCCCGCTGGTATGATGGTTCTCATTAAGGATATCTGTTCATATTGGAAAGTTTATCAATTACAACTTTCGGAAAATACCAATATTTTCCACACTTGTAGAAATAAAGACTATAATTATTATACATTAATTTGCCTTCAATCAATTGATAGTAACTTTCTACCGCTTACATAGCTCATTGGTTGTCATCTTTGGTTCATCGATACCACTGGTATTATATTTGACTAGACACTAAAATTAATTATATTTGTATACAGCACCTTATAGTACCTTTAAAAATATTCGGGTTAAGATAACCAAAATGTTATTTTATTGCATATTTCGATAACAGTTTACTATACCGGTAAGGACTATTTATAAAAACTATAAAAAAAAATTATGACTACAAACTTCTATATTATTATTATTTTATTTTTTAGATAAACTGCAAAGTAATATAATACATTTAAAGTAAGTAAACGTATTCAATTTAATCAATTTACTTAATATAATTATTATTAAGTATTAAACTAAGCAATGTTTTTAACGGATGTACAAGTAAAAATAATAACTTTGATGCAGTTATAGCTTCAACCTTAAAAAGGAGAGGAGCCTCTCCTTTTATATGTGCGGGTTGTGTGTGTATTGTTCCAGTCACGGTATTGTGCCTTTTTTGTTATTATTCAACCTTAAACCCGTGTCCTCCACCATTAATAAACAAGCTCTCCTAAATACTCTACTATAACACAAGACACAGATCACTTTTTGATATACCCCGTCTCCATATCACCCTGTGTAAAATTTCTATGCACATAAAGGGCCCCAAAATCTGGAATTCATTACCAGTAAATATGTACTAAAATAGCCTGGTCTGAACATCAATTTACTCTTCTCAAGAACCACCTGCTCACCCTAAACTAAATACATACTCATATCGACACCATGCACCATGTGATGGCTCTCTTAAAGAAATTGGAGCACGCATCAATAACTGGGCCTCTACCCTTCAGACAGAACTGTTTGCCATACTCCTTGCACTCAAATGCGTCCATGTATCTAAGGTTGACTCTCTAATTGTAACTGATTCTCTGTCATCCATAAATGCTCTCAACTCATTAAGTATAAATTGTAGCATGCTTGTGTCAGAAGCCAGACACAGGCTTGGTAGGATTGTGGATAGTAGAGTCAGAGTGCACATGATGTGGATTCCATCTCACATTGGTCTTCAGATGCATGATAGAGCTGATAAATTAGCTAAGATTTATACTTTCAAATTGGGGGTAGATTACAATCTTGGCTTGTCAGTTAGCAGTTTGAGAACAATAATACGAAAAGAACTTCAACTGAATTTTATTGACTTAAGACTCAGGGAGATTGACACCAGTCAGTCCATCTATCATCATTATATCATGCAGGAGGAACCACATATCTATGGTGCATCAAACAAAATAAGCAGGCTCTTGGATGTCACTACCGCCCGCCTCCGGCTGGGTTACAAGTATCTTTGGAAGGTTAAATCACCACCACCAGATGTAGACCAAACAAAATGTAAACTTTGCCAGTTGGATTATTGTCACACCCTGCGTCATTATGTACTGGAGTGCGATAAAATTAATGAATTCAGAGACAACTGTCTCAGAAATGTTCAAGATATGTCAAAGTATTTTATCCACAGTGGTATATTACAGACCATTCTGGAAAAATACCCTGACTTTGCTCCCTGTAAATAAAGCATTACCACACACATGTGTGTGTGTATGTGTTAGTTACCATTTTGTCCTATGCACATGTCGATTAGACACTAGGCCTGTTGTATATATACGTGTGTGTGTTTACCTGGAGTCTACCAGGAAAGAATTCCTGGGGTCAACGCCCCCGCGGCCCGGTCTGTGACCAGGCCTCCTGTTGGACCAGAGCCTGATCAACCAGGCTGTTACTGCTGGCCGCACGCAGTCCAATGTACGAACCACAGCCCGGCTGATCAGGTACCGACTTGAGGTGCCTGTCCAGTGCCTGCTTGAAGACAGCCAGGGGCTTGTTGGTAATCCCCCTGATGTATGCTGGGAGGCAGTTGAAATATCTTGGGCCCCTGACACTTATTGTGTTGTCCCTCAACGTGCTAGTGGCACCCCTGCTCTTCATTGGGGGGATGTTACATCGCCTGCCGAGTCTTTTGCTTTCGTAGGGAGTGATTTTTGTGTGCAAGTTTGGTACTAAGCCCTCGAGAATTTTCCATGTGTATATAATAATGTATCTCTCCCGCCTGCGTTCTAGAGAGTAGGTTTAGGAACTTCAAGCGTTCCCAGTAGTTGAGGTGGTTTATCGCACTTATGCGTGCGGTGAAGGTTCTCTGCACATTTTCAAGGTCAGCAATTTCACCCACCTTGAAAGGTGCAGTTAGTGTGCAGCAATATTCCAGCCTAGATAGAACAAGCGATCTGTAAAGTGTCAACATGAGCTTGGCATCCATGGTTTTGAAGGTTCTCATTATCCATCCTGTCATTTTTCGAGCAGATGCAATTGCTACATTGTTATGGTCCTTGAAGGCGAGATCCTCCGACATGATCACTCCCAGGTCTTTGACATTAGTTTTTCGCTCTATTGTGTGGTTGGAATTAGTTTTGTACTCCGATGAGATTTTAATTTCTTCACGTTTTCTGTGTCAGAGTAATTGAAATTTCTCATCATTGAACTTCATATTGTTTTCTGCAGCCCATTTAAAGATTTAGTTTATGTCTGCTTGGAGTCTTGCAGTGTCTTCAACGGTGGACACTGTCATAGAGATTCGGGTGTCATCTGCAAAGGAAGACACAGCACTGTGGCTTATATCCCTGTCAATGTCTGATATGAGGATGAGGAATAGGATGGGAGCAAGTACTGTGCCTTGTGGAACAGAGCTTTTCACAGTAGCTGCCTCAGACTTTACTCTGTTGACTACTACTCTTTGTGTTCTACATGTTAGGAAATTATAGATCCATCTACCAACTTTTCCTGTTATTCCTTTATCACGCATTTTGTGTGCTATTACACCATGGTCACACTTGTCAAAGGCTTTTGCAAAATCTGTGTATATAACATCTGCATTCTGTTTATCTTCTAGAGCATCCAGGACCTTGTCGTAGTGGTCCAGTAGGTGGGACAGACAGGAGCGGCCTGCTCTAAACCCATGCTGTCCTGGGTTGTGCAATTGATGGGTATCAAGATGGGTGGTGATCTTGCTTCTTAGAACCCTTTCAAAGATTTTTATGATATGGGACGTTAGCGCAATTGGTCTGTAGTTCTTTGCTATTGCTTTACTGCCCCCTTTGTATAGCGGGGCTATGTCTGTTGTTTTTAGTAGCTGCGGGACGATGCCAGTGTCCATGCTCCCTCTCCATAGGATGTTAAGAGCATGTGATAGGGGCTTCTTGCAGTTCTTGATGAAAACGGAGTTCCATGAATCTGGGCCTGGAGCGGAGTGCATGGGCATGTCATTTATTGCCTTTTCGAAGTCATTTGGCGTCGTGGTGATGTCAGAAAGGCATGCGTCTGTCAAGTTCCGTGGCACTCTCATAAAAAAATCATTTAGGTTTTCGATTTTCAGTCTGGTTAGTGGCTCGCTAAAGACTGAGTCATACTGGGATTTAAGTAACTCACTCATTTCCTTGCTGTCATCTGTGTAGGACCCATCTCGTTTAAGTAGGGACCCAATACTTGTTGTTGTTCTCGACTTTGATTTTGCATAGGAAAAGAAATACTTAGGGTTTCTTTCAATTTCATTTATGGCTTTTAGTTCTTCCCGTGTCTCTTGATTCCTGTAAGATTCCTTTAGTTTTAATTCGATGTTTGCTATTTTTCTGACTAGTGTCTTCCTACGTATTTCAGAGATATTGGCCTCCTGTAGCCGCTCTGTTAATCTTTGCCTTCGCCTGTATAGGGAGCGCCTCTCTCTTTCTAGTTTGCATATTCTCCTTTTCCTTAAGTTAATTTGCCTTGAGCAAACCTCAAGTACCACAGAGTAAATTTGTTCTAGACATACTTGCCTGGAGGTTGGGATCCGTGATGCTTAGGCAATCTTCCCAGTTTATATCATTTAGGACTTGGTTTACTTGGTCCCACCTTGTTTTTGTTATTGAAGTTGAATTTGGAGAAAGCTCCCTCACGGCTGATCACATTTTGTTGATCTGGTATATTACAGACCATTCTGGAAAAATACCCTGAATTTGCTCACTGTAAATAAAGCATTGACACGTGTGTGTGTGTGTGTGTGTGTGTGTACATGTGTGTATGTGTATGTGTGTATGTATATACATGTATGTGTGTGTATGTGTGTGTGTATATATGTATGTGTATATGTATATGTGTGTGTGTGTGACCCAACAATTAAAATTTGCACCAATAACTCATTACAGTTGTGGCTGGGTGTAGACTAATAGATTGCTCATTGCTTTATAATTTGTTCATGAGTGCAACCATGTACAGACGTAAGTAAATTTACTTACATGATTCATTACCTTGTAACTAGTGAATTAATTACCATTGTACCTTGTTCAGCTATCAAAACTTTGGGGCCCAGTTTCTGGACCCTATATATACCTCTGTAATCTGCAAATACCTTTGTAACTTGTCATGATTGTGACCATCTGAGTTCATTACCTTTGTAACTTGCTCAGCTATCAAACTTTGAGGTCCAGTCCCTGGACCCATTATGTACCTCTGTAATCTTTTGACTACAGCCCACAGGATGGGTATGGGGTGCATAATAAAGATATCAAACTAACTGGGGCTCCCCGCATGCATGTCTGGACCTCTATTATGTTGTGATCTGAGTATATTGTTTTTGATATGATGACATTTCGTATCAGATCATCATTGTTGGTGAAGATGAGGTCCAGCGTATTCTCTAATCTTATGGGCTCTACTATTTGCTGGTTTAAGGTGAACTTGGTGCAGAGATTTAAAAGTTCATGCATGTGCGAATTTTCATCTGAGCTGCCTCCTGGTGTTATCTCTGCTACCACATTGTTTGCAATGTTCCTCCATTTTAGGTGCCTGATGTTGAAATCCCCCAGTAGCAAGATGTTGGGGGCAGGAGCTGGAAAATTTTCCAGACAGTGGTCAATTTTCAGAAGCTGTTCCTGGAATTGTTGGGACGTTGCATCCGGGGGCTTGTAGACAACCACGATGACCAGGTTTTGATTCTCGACCTTTATTGCTAATACTTCAACTACATCATTTGAGGCATTTAGTAGTTCTGAACATATAAGTGACTCTGTGATATACAGGCCAACCCCCCCCCCTCCTTTTTGCCTGTTCACTCTGTCACACCTGTATAGGTTGTAGCCCGGGATCCATATTTCATTGTCCAAGTTTAACTTACTTGATGGAGTGGAAATGTGTCTCCTGGTCTTCCTAAGCTATAACCCCCTCCAAACACCGTGTAGGGAAGAATCTTAATCTGCAAAGTTAAGTGGTATTAGTGTCTTGTATTAACTCAGAATCCCCAGCTCTAGGGTATATCCTCCAAGCAATATCTAAATAGTAAGGGACACTAGCTTCCAGACTTTTACTCAACGATGGGATGCTGGTACCTGCTAAAATGCGTCTGACCGCACGAGAGACCCACAACAAAACCTACACACGTTTCCCCAGAAAACTGGCCAAATACTGAGAAGAAAAGAGGTAAGGTCCTACTGTATTGGGTCTGGATGGAGTAAGATATCCTCAGTACTTCAGGATATCTCTTCCGTGCCCCCAGGATAGATGTTGAGTCACATGGGGGATGCCGCTCTAGTCGCAGCACTTGTTCTCTGGTTGAAGTCTGATCTGGTAAGAAGGAGTCAGCTTCACTCCCGCTTAGATTCAAGTGTGGGCTGCCAGTTCTTTCTAGCTAACATAACCCAATGTTCGTCTATTTGGGCCCTAAACTACCTATGTCAAGGTGTTAGAACTACATTATTAATATCTAACGTTGCCTTAATAATCCTAATATTAGTTACTAACTTTACAAACTTGCCTAGACCTTACTAGGAAATAAATCTATCAATTAGTATTACACAACTGTTACCTCCGCCAACTTGAATGTGTGGGTTTGTTTTGGTTGGGTGTGTGGGTTCATGAACTCCGAGGACCAATCCGTGGTATGATTAAGGCTCCAAACGGCTCACTTACCCTGTGGAACTTGAGTGACTCAAAACGTTTCCACAGTATGACTAATTTTTAAGTGGACTGTATGGGTTTAGATATAGGATATAGGACTGATTGAGGAGGAGAGAGTACAAGTAATTAATATTCACTCACCCTTTATCTGCATCTTGGGTGTTCACTGGAGATCTTCATCATTCCCACCGCAGACACACAATATCTCAACATACCTACTGGCCAGCTAGTATGAGGACAATGTACATACTTACAGTGGGGACGCGTATTCTTGTTGATGTACTTCAATAGATCTCGAGAGCTTGCTCGGTCGATATAGTTCGTCCGTCAAGATGCTGGTATGGGTTGTCCCGCTGAGTCAAGGAAGATTAATTTCCTTGAAGTCTTTTATGCCCACGGGACCAGGCGTTACTTAACTTGTGGTTGGTCAGAAGTAGCGATTCATATCCTCTTGCTATTTCCCTTTATTACAGTTTATACATATACCTTTACACACTAAGTATATCATGACTTAATGCCCCACTAGTTTATACACATTCACCATCTCGATAATGGTATTCAGAGTCGATGAGCGAAGATAAAGTTAATCATCCCCTCCATATTCCACATGGCGGTCTGGGGATGGCGTCCCTACGCCAGACGCACCCGGTACATTCACTTCCAATTATTTACAAATCTGCTTCACTAGATTCAACGTCTAACAGTATTCATTAAGTATATTCATTAAGTATATTCATTAAGTATAAACCACCAAGAATCAGGGTTTACGACCGTATCTTGTCATGTCACTGTATTACGATAACCCGAAGTAGGCCTAACTCTCGATACCCCATTAGACCGGGATCACACGTTATTTCACCAAATTGTTGCCCGAATATCAGAATTTCCGGAACAAATGTTCATGAATTACGCGTCCCACACTTTGATATCACGCCATATTACGAAGTGAAGTAATTAAGTCCGGTCTGGCTAACGCAATCGCCAAATTCCGAAGACATCCCCCGATATCTTGAGTTTAGGCTTCTCCCCAAATGACTGAACAGCCCTCAGCCGTCCTCTGCCCAGCCTCCTCCATACCCCTCAAAATCCCCCTCCGCATACCCACGAAATGGTTGGATGGTTCTAATCTCATGTCCATACAAACGATGGAACCTAACCAGATACATTAAGACGATATCTATTATATTGCAAATTTTCGAATACAAATTTCGGAATATATATATCATATATATAGTCACATATATATATATCATATATACATAATATATATATATATATATATATAATCGCCAAATACCCATATGAACAAATGAGAAGCCCTCAGCGCTTCTGCAACTCTTCACATATCAAAACTCGATACAAGGAAATGGTTGGAGGTAGTCACAAACGCTGGAACTCTCATTTTCATAAAGATATTTTCATATTTGAGTTATCACCTGTTTAACTGATATCTTTATATATATATATATATATATATATATATATATATATATATATATATATATATATATATATATATATATATATATATATATATATGTACCTGGAGTATACCTAAAGAGAGTTCCAGGGGTTAATGCCCCTGCGGCCCGGTCTGTGACCAGGCCTCATGTTGGATCAGAGCCTGATCAACTAGGCTGTTACTGCTGGCCGCACGCAGTCCAACATACGAACAACAGCCTGGCTGGTCAGGTACCGACTTTAGGTGCCTGTCCAGTGCCTGCTTGAAGACAGCCAGGGGTTTGTTGGTAATCCCCCTGACGTATGCTGGGAGGCAGTTGAACAGTCTTGGGCCCCTGACACTTATTGTGTTGTCTCTCAACATGCTAGTGGCACCCCTGCTTTTCATTGGGGGGATGTTACATCGCCTGCTGAGTCTTTTGCTTCCATAGGGAGTGACTCTCGTGTGCATGTTTGGTACTAATCCCTCGAGAATTTTCCCCGTGTATATAATAATGTATCTCTCCTGCCTGCGTTCTAGGAGTACAGGTTTAGGAACTTCAAGCATTCCCAGTAATTGAGGTAGTTTATTGCAGTTATGCGTGCCGTGAAGGTTCTCTGCACATTTTCTAGGTCAGCAATTTCACCTGCCTTGAAAGGTGCAGTTAGTGTGCAGCAATATTCCAGCCTAGATAGAACAAGCGACCTTAAAAGTGTCAACATGGGCTTGGTATCCCTGGTTTTGAAGGTTCTCATTATCCATCCTGTCATTTTTCTAGCAGATGCAATTGCTACGGTGTTATGGTCCTTGAAGGTGAGATCCTCTGACATGCTCACTCCCAGGTCTTTGACATTAGTTTTTCGCTCTATTGTGTGGTTGGAATTAGTTTTGTACTCCGATGAGATTTTAATTTCTTCACGTTTTCCGTATCTGAGTAATTGAAATTTCTCATCATTGAACTTCATATTGTTTTTTGCAGCCCATTTAAAGATTTGGTTTATGTCTGCTTGGAGTCTTGCAGTGTCTTCAACGGTGGACACTGTCATACAGATTCGGTTGTCATCTGCGAAGGAAGACACGGCACTGTGGCTTATATCCCTGTCTATGTCCGATATGAGGATGAGGAACAGGATGGGAGCGAGTACTGTGCCTTGTGGAACAGAGCTTTTCACAGTAGCTGCCTCAGACTTTATTCTGTTGACTACTACTCTTTGTGTTCTACATGTTAGGAAATTATAGATCCATCTACCAACATTTCCTGTTATTCCTTTATCACGCATTTTGTGTGCTATTACACCATGGTCACACTTGTCAAAGGCTTTTGCAAAGTTTGTGTATATAACATCTGCATTCTGTTTGTCTTCTAGAGCATTCAGGACCTTGTCGTAGTGGTCCAGTAGTTGGGACAGACAGGAGCGACTTGCTCTAAACCCATGCTGCACTTGGTTGTGCAATTGATGGGTATCAAGATGAGTGGCGATCTTGCTTCTTAGAACCCTTTCAAAGATTTTATGATATGGGACGTTAACGCTATTGGTCTGTAGTTCTTTGCTATTGCTTTACTGCCCCCTTTGTGGAATGGGGCTATGTCTGTTGTTTTTAGCAACTGCGGGACGACCCCAGTGTCCATGCTCCCTCTCCATAGGATGTTAAAAGCATGTGATAGGGGCTTCTTGCAGTTCTTTATGAACATGGAGTTCCACGAGTCTGGGCCTGGAGCGGAGTGCATGGGCATGTCATTTATTGCCTTTTCGAAGTCATTTGACGTCGTGGTTATGTCAGATAGGCATGCGTCTGTCAAGTTCTGTGGCACTCTCATAAAAAAATTCATTTAGGTCTTCGATTTTCAGTCTGGTTAGCGGCTCGCTAAAAACTGAGTCATACTGGGACTTAAGTAACTCACTCATTTCCTTGCTGTCATGTGTGTAGGACCCATCCCGTTTAAGTAGGGGCCCAATACTGGTTGTTGTTCTCGACTTTGATTTTGCATAAAAAGAAATACTTTGGGTTTAGTTCAGTTTCATTTATGGCTTTTTTTGTTCTTTCCAGTGTATTTCTTGTAGATTCCTGTACAGATTGCCTTTAGTTTTTAATTCGATGTTTGCTATTTCTCTGACTAGAGTCTCCCTTCGTATTTCAGATATATTGTCTCCTGTAACCGCTCTGTTATTCTTTGCCTTCGCCTGTATAGGGAGCGCCTCTCTCTTTCTAGTTTGCATCTTCTCCTCCTTTTCCTTAAGGGAATTTGCCTTGAGCAAACCTCAAGTGTCACAGAGTTAATTTGTTCTAGACATAGGTTAGGATCCGTGATGCTTAGGCAATCTTATAATAATAATAATAATAATAGTTTATTTAGACATGGTACAATGATACATAGTTAGGTAGACATGATACAATGATACATAGGTATAAATGAGATGTACATGCCAAAAGCCCCTAATATGCTGTGCATTGCGGGCATTCTTAGGACTATTTAATAGTAGACTACATGGTAAAAAATTATGGTTGATAATTTATAAAATAAGCATAATTGTGCATCTAATTTATAAAATTTTAATATAAGTTGAACATAATAATTTATTAATTGTAGCAATGCAACTAATTGACTGAGATAACAATTTAAAACAATTGCATTGCAGTTACAGTTTACGTGGTCATTATAATGTAAATGTTATAGAAACAGTTAGCTTAGTATGTATTATTCATAACAGGTTTTTACATTTAAGTGATTAATCAGGTTTTTACATTTAAGTGATTATATCATTTAGGACTTGGTTTACTTGGTCCCACCTTATGTTTTTGTTATTGAAGTTAAATTTGGAGAAGGCTCCCTCGCGGCTGATCACATTTTGTTGATCTGGGGCTCCCCCCATGCATGTCTGGACCTCTATTATGTTGTGATCTGAGTATATTGTTTTTGATATGATGACATTTCGTATCAGATCATCATTGTTGGTGAACATGAGGTCCAGCGTATTCTCTAATCTTGTGGGCTCTACTATTTGCTGGTTTAAGGTGAATTTGGTGCAGAGATTTAAAAGTTCATGCGTGTGCGAGTTTTCATCTGAGCTGCCTCCTGGTGTTATCTCTGCTACCACATTGTTTGCAATGTTCCTCCATTTTAGGTGCCTTAGGTTGAAATCCCCCAGTAGCAAGATGTTGGGGGCAGGAGCTGGAAGATTTTCCAGGCAGTGGTCAATTTTCAGAAGCTGTTCCTGGAATTGTATTATATATACTATATATATATATATATATATATATATATATATATATATATATATATATATATATATATATATATATATATATATATATATATAAAGGACCCATAACGACACCCCGGAAATCGTATATTATGTAAGTATAATATGTAAGTGTTTTGTAAGTGTATTTTGGGGTCTGAAATGGACTAACCTCTGACATTATTTCTTAGGGAGTAATTCGTTCGGCAATGGCATTGAGCAGGCTTCCCTTAGAAATAATGTCAAGTAGGTAGTCCATTTCAGACCCCCAAGCACTTACAAATTATATTTACATAGTTACGATTTCGAGTGCTCTTTACTGAGGGTCCTGATAATATTTATTTTTATTTTATTAAAACATCGGCCGATTCCCACCAAGGCAGGGTGGCCGAAAAGAAAAACTTTCGTCATCATTCACTCCATCACTGTCTTGCCAGAGGGTGCTTTACACTAGTTATAAAACTGCAACATTCACCCCTCCTTCAGAGTGCAGACACTGTACTTCCCATCTCCAGGACTCACGTCCGGCCTGCGGTTTCCCTGAATCCTTCATAAATGTTACTTTGCTTACACTCCAACAGCACGTCAAGTATTAAAAACCATTTGTCTCCATTCACTCCTATCAAATACGCACACGCATGCTTGCTGGAAATCCAAGCCCCTCTCACACAAAACCTCTTTTACCCCCTCCCTCCAACCTTTCCTAGGCCGACCCCTACCCCGCCTTCCCTCCAATACAGATTTATACACTCTCGAGGTCAGTCTGTTTCGTTCCATTCTCTCTACATGTCCGAACCACCTCAACAACCCCTCCTCAGCCCTCTGGATAATAGTTTTGGTAATTCCGCACCTCTTCCTAATTTCCAAACTCTGAATTCTCTGCATTATATTCACACCACACAGTGGACCCCCGGTTTACGTTTATCTCCAAACTCGAACAATTATGTAAGTGTATTTTTGTAAGTGCCTTCCTGAATTTGCTCCCTGTAAATAAAGCATTGCCACGTGTGTTAGTTACCATTTTGTCCTAGGCACATGTCGATTAGACACTAGGCCTGTTGTATATGTGTGTGTGTGTACGAAACACTTCGAAATGTTTCGGCCCCGCCGGGAATTGAACCCGGGCCCTCCGTGCGTGAAGCAAGAGCTCCAGACTCCTGGCCCCGCCTCTGCGCTGCCCGCTACTGGGTATCTGCTCTCCCTGCTCCATGAGCTTTATCATACCTCGTCTTAAAACTGTGTATGGTTTCTGCCTCCACTATGTCTTTCTCTAGACTATTCCACTTCCTGACTACTCTGTGGCTGAAGAAATGCTTCCTAACATCCCTTTGACTCATCTGAGTCTTCAGCTTCCAGTTGTGTCCCCTTGTTTCTGTGTTCCCTCTCTGGAACATCCTGTCACTGTCTACCTTGTCGATTCCCTGCAGTATTTTGTATGTCGTTATCATGTCTCCTCTGACCCTTCTTTCCTCCAGTGTTGTTAGTCCTATTTCCTCAGCCTTTCTTCATAGCACAGACCCTGAGTTGTGGAACTAACCTTGTCGCAAACCTTGCACTTTCTCTAGTTTCTTTATGTGATTGACCAGGTGTGGGTTCCAGATTGGTGCTGCATATTCTAGTATGGGCCTGACGTACACGGTGTACAGTGTCTTAAACGAGTCCTTGTTAAGGTAACGGAACGCTAGTCTTAGGTTTGCCAGTCGCTCATATGCTGCCGCAGTTATCTGGTTGATGGTGTTAGTTACCATTTTGTCCTAGGCACATGTCGATTAGACACTAGGCCTGTTGTATGTGTGTGTGTGTGTATGTGTGTAACGAAACACTTCGAAATGTTTCGGCCCCGCCGGGAATTGAACCCGGGCCCTCCGTGCGTGAAGCACGAGCGCTACCACCATGCCATGGGGCGTATGTATATATGTGTACTCACCTATTTGTACTCACCTATTTGTGGTTGCAGGGGTCGAGTCATAGCTCCTGGCCCCGCCTCTTCACTGATTGCTACTAGGTCCTCTCTCCCTGCTCCATGAGCTTTATCAAACCTAGTCTTAAAACTATGTATGGTTCCTGCCTCCACTATGTCGCTTTCCAAGCTATTCCACTTCCTGACAACTCTATGACTGAAGAAATACTTCCTAACATCCCTTTGACTCATAGGAGTCTTCAACTTCCAATTGTGACCCCTTGTTTCTGTGTCCCCTCTCTGGAACATCTTGTCTCTGTCCACTTATCTATTCCTCGCAGTATTTTATATGTCGTTATCATGTCTCCCCTAACCCTCCTGTCCTCTAGTTCATCAGGCCGATTTCCCTTAACCTTCTTCGTAAGGACAATCCCCTTAGCTCTGGGACTAGTCTTGTTGCAAACCTTTGCACTTTTCTAATTTCTTGACGTGCTTGACCAGGTGTGGGTTCCAAACAG
Source organism: Cherax destructor (assembly GCA_009830355.1). Lineage (NCBI taxonomy): Eukaryota > Metazoa > Arthropoda > Malacostraca > Decapoda > Parastacidae > Cherax > Cherax destructor. Next base: position 270 of record WNWK01037445.1, on the reverse strand, counting down.
GTGCTGCATACTCCAGTATGGGCCTGACGTTATGGTATACAGAGTCTTGAATGATTCCCTTGGTGAGGTATTGAACGCTATTCTTGGGTTTGCCAGCCGCCCGTATGCTGCAGCAGTTATCTGATTGATGTGCCCGGAGAGTTCGGTATTATACTCACCCCAAGATCTTTTTCTTGAGTGAGGTTTGCAGTCTTTGGCCACCCAGACTATACCTGTCTGCGGTCTTCTTTGCCCTTCCTGATATTCATGACTTTACATTTGGCGGGTTAA
>WNWK01037444.1:0-18506 GCA_009830355.1 Cherax destructor | reverse complement strand
GGGCAGGGGTGGAGCCGGGATATTGCAAGGTCCCCCATCATACCTTGGCAGAAATGAAACCCCATCATTTATCGACTTTGACCCATTAATTCTGACGAATCCAGGTAAGGGTATCTCCTTCACCCCATGCATAGTCCTCTGGTGAGCATTGCATATCACTAGTTCTGCTACCCACCCCCTTTTCCCAGTAGTACGATGTGTTTGGCCTCATAACTGAGATCAGTAATGTGCAGTCTTCCCATACATCTTATTAGCCCTGCGTGATCTAGGAACAACCCCAACAAGTGAACCAGTTTATTACTCCCAGAGTCTCCGATCGACCCCAGACCAGACGTTTCGTCTACTTGTCCAATCGTTAGTACCTCCAGTACTTCTGGAATCCTAAGTGCACCACTCACCTTTTACCCTCATCAGTTCTATGATTCTTCTCATCTTTCAGAGACCCATCTGCTGACACATCCACTTCTAAATATCTGAATACATTCACTCCTCCATACTCTTTCCTCCAATCTGATATCCAATCTTTCTTTACCTAATTTTTTGTTATCCTCATCACCTTACTCTTTCCTAAATTCACTTTTAATTTTCTTCTTTACATACCCTACCAAACTCATCCACCAACCTCTGTAATCTCTCAGAATCTCCAAAAGCACAGTGTCATCAGCAAAGAGCAACCATGACAACTCACACTTTGTGTTAGATTCTTCATCTTTTAACCCCACACCTTTTCCCAACACCCGAGCATTCCCTTCTCTTACAACATACCTATAAATATATTGAACAACCATGGTGACATCACACATCCCTGTCTAAGGTCTACTTTTACTGGGAAATAATCTCCCCTTCTCTAGTTTGGGGAAATGGAGATGGTAGTTGGAAAGGGTAATATCCATGGAGCTGAGAGTCGCTGTTGCCATACATGATCTATGTCATAAGGCAACAGCGGAACTTCTCCGCTCCATGGAATATTACCCCTTTCCAAACTAACATCCCTCCATTTCCCCCCAAACTACTTCTAAAATCACAAAAAAAGCTTCGCCTTGAAGCCAAACATGATGCCTTAAGCTATATTGATAACTTAGTCACACAGCACACTCTCTCACAAATTATTTACGTTGATGGTTCTGGTCACCAATCCAATGGTGCAGCTGGTAGTGCTGCTGTTGTCATACACTGGTGCAGCTGGTAGTGCTGCTGTTGTCATACAGAGTGATGGCTCTCTTAAAGAAATTGGAGCACGCATCAATAACTGGGCCTCTACCCTTCAGACAGAACTGTTTGCCATACTCCTTGCACTCAAAGGCGTCCATGTATCTAAGGTTGACTCTCTAATTGTAACTGATTCTCTGTCATCCATAAATGCTCTCAACTCATCAAGTATAACTTGTACTTGCTTGTGTCAGAAGCCAGACACAGGAATGGTAGGATTGTGGATAGTAGAGTCAGAGTGCACATGTGGATTCCATCTCACATTGGTCTTCAGATGCATGATAGAACTGATAAATTGGCTAAGTTTTATGCTTTCAAAGAGGGGGTAGATTACAATCTTGGCTTGTCAGTTAGCAGTTTGAGAACAATAATACGAAAAGAACTTCAACTGAATTTTATTGACATAAGACTCAGGGAGATTGACACCAGTCAGTCCATCTATCATCATTCTATCATGCAGGAGGAGCCACATGTCTATGGTGCATCCAACAAAATAAGCAGACTCTTGGATGTCACTACCGTCCGCCTCCGGCTGGGTTACAAGTATCTTTGGCAGGTTAAATCACCACCACCAGATGTAGATCAAACAAAATGTAAACTTTGCCAGTTGGATTATTGTCACACCCTGCGTCATTATGTACTGGAGTGTGACAAAATTAATGAATTCAGAGACAACTCACTCAGAAATGTTCAAGATATGTCAAAGTATTTTATCCACAGTCGTATATTACAGACCATTCTGGAAAAATACCCTGACTTTGCTCCCTGTAAATAAAGCATTACCACGCACACACGTGTGTGTGGGTGTGGGTGTGTGTGTGTGTATGTGTGTGTGTATGTGTACTCACCTATTTGTGGTTGCATGGGTCGAGTCATAGCTCCTGGCCCCGCCTCTTCACTGATTGCTACTAGGTCCTCTCTCTCAGTGCTCCATGAGCTTTATCAAACCTCGTCTTAAAACTATGTATGGTTCCTGCCTCCACTACGTCGCTTTCTAGGCTATTCCACTTCCTGACAACTCTATGACTGTAGATGAATGGTTCAGAGAACCGACAAGTTGTTAAATTAGACACATATGCAACACTTGGGTATCTTTATTGAGGAAACGTTTCGCCACACAGTGGCTTCATCAGTCCAATACAAAGTAGAAAGTAGTAATAAGAGGAGGAGTTTGAGGTAATCAGTCCCTCGGCCTGGAGTCGATGTGTTCAGTCCATCAATCTTAAAGTAAATACAGCATAAGGCAAATAGAAGTTGCTTATATACTGTAGACAGGTGAGATGAAGCAGGAGGAGGCGGGGTCATAGTGGTATCATCCACTAGTCGAAGTAGGTCCTTGTCCAAAGGTTTCGGCAAATGTTGAAGAATCCGTATGTATCAAGATCCCAAGAAGTTGCTGTATCGACAGGATGTAGATGAATGTTCAGAGAACTGACAGTTTAATCCCGGGACGACATATACATATATACGTGTATATATATATGTCGTGCCGATTAGGTAAAACTTGCGATTTTGGCTTAAATAGCAACGCTCTTCTTGCCATATAGGACAAGCGAAAATTTGTGTATGCAATAATTTCGCAAAAATCATTCTGAAGCTAAAGAAAAAAAATATATTTCATTGTGTTTGTTTATTATTAAATTATTGTTAACGTATCTAAAATATATTTAGTTGGGTTAGGCTAAATTAAATTGCGCTTGTTATAATAAGGTTAGGTAGGTTTTCAAAGTTTCTCTTGGTACAAAATTATAAATTTTTACATTAACATAAATGAAAAAAATATATATCTTTAAACGTATAAGAATTTTTTTTAGAAAAGACTTAATTTTAAATGAGTTCTTGCTAATTGACCAGTTTTACGTGGTCGTATAGCCTCTGAGACTAGTTTCAACCCATCCTGTTTGGGCTATGAAGGCTGCTACCCCAAACAGGATGAGGTTGAAATTAATCTCTCAGGATCCATGACCACGTATGATCTCTCATCAGGGAAATCTCGCTCACTTTCCACTGAGCGTCTGGTGTTTGATTGCAAGGAACATGTGACACACATCCTCAACGAAACTAATAACAATCAAGTTGAAGGAAAGCCGCCTCAAAGTTACATTGTTTTACCTGTCAGCGAGGTTGTAACTAACGTTTCTAAAGCACTTGACAGAGAACTTGTAAAAATACCCACCAGCTCTTCAACTACTATTAGGAACTTAACGGAAATACCCACGAATGACTCTGGCACGAGAGCAGGTTTATACACAGTCCGATGTTGGGGAGGTGACAAAGTATATGTTGGGGAAACTGAAATATCTCTGGATATTCGAAACGTTGAAACGCGTATGTTCAACATAGGGATTTAGTGAGGTTAGAATAATCATTATGTTAGTAATACTATCCGTCAAAGTTCCGGAAGTTACTCTATATCCAAATTGATAATCAACAGGATATTAAACATTCTGGAGACCGCTGTAACTTGTTGACAGGTCCTTCTGTAACCCAAGCCATCTCACCACACTTGTACCACTGCTACTCACGCCACACTCCACCTGACTCCTGCCACTATATATACTCGTGGCTTAGTTATCTCTTTATTAGGACTGAAGAAGCCACTCTTGGCAAAACGTTTCTTTTAATAAATATCTTGAACTGATCATAAGAGCCGTTTTCCACATCTTGTCGGTATTAACACATTATTTTTCAACACTTCCAGTGTGACTGGTAGGTATAGCCTTGTGCAAGGCAATTCAACATGGTTGGTAGCACACACAGCTCACACACTGAGATCCGTGGTTCGATCCCTGGTACGGATGGAAAACATTTGGGCGTGTTTTCTTAAGACACCTGGTGTCCCTGTTAAGTAAGTTTATATTCAGGTACAAATAATTACAGTTACATACATTATCATACATAGCAGCATATGTGTAGATTACCTAGGATAACCAAACAAGTCAGACATAGTGACTTATTTCCATTGGGGTCCTTATGTTAAGTATTAATATTTAAAAGCTAAAAACGGGTTAGTATCTTGACTATGTGAAAAGAGAGCAAATGAGAGAGTGGGTGAGATGTTATCAACAAATTTTGGTAAAAATAAGAAAAAGTTTTGGAGTGAGATAAATAAGTTGAGGAAGCCTAGAGAACAAATGAACTTGTTAGTTAGAAATTGGAGAGGAGAGTTATTAAATGGAGAGTTAGAGGTATTGGGAAGATGGAGGGAATATTTTGAGGAGTTGGTAAATGTTGAAGAAGATAGGGAAGCTGTGATTTCGTGTATAGGGCAAGGAGGAATAATATCTTGTAGGAGTGAGGAAGAGCCAGTTGTGAGTGTGAGGAAAAGTGTGTGAGGCAGTGGGTAGAATGAAAGGAGGTAAGGCAGCTGGAATTGATGGGATAAATATAGAAATGTTAAAAGCAGGTGGGGATATAGTTTTGGAGTGGTTAGTGTTTATATTTAATAAATGTGTATAATAGGGTAAGGTACCTAGGGATTGGCAGAGAGCGTGCATAGTTCCTTTTTATAAAGGCAAAGGGAACAAAAGAGAGTGTAAAAATTATATGGGAATAAGTCTGTTGAGTGTACCTGGTAAAGTGTATGGTAGAGTTATTATTGAAAGAATTAAGAGTAAAACAGAAAGCAGGATAGCAGATGAACAAGGGGGCTTTAGGAAAGGTAGGGGGTGTGTAGACCAAGTGTTTACAGTGAAACATATAGGTGAACAGTATTTGGATAAGGGTAAAGATGTTTTTGTGGCATTTATGGATTTGGAAAAGGCGTATGATAGGGTAGATAGGGGGGCAATGTGGCAGATGTTGCAGGTGTATGGAATAAAAGGAAGGTTACTGAAAGCAGTGAAGAGTTTTTATGAGGATAGTGAGGCTCAGGTTAGAGTGTGTAGGAGGGAAGCCGACTATTTCCCAGTAAAAGTGGGCCTTAGACAAGGATGTGTGATGTCACCGTGGTTGTTCAATATATTTATAGATGGGGTTGTAAGAGAAGTGAATGCGAGGGTCTTGGCAAGAGGTGTTGGGCTAAAAGATAAAGAAGCAAATACAAAGTGGGAGTTGTCACAGTTGCTTTTTGCTGATGACACTGTGCTTTTGGGAGATTCTGAAGAGAAGTTGCAGAGGTTGGTGGATGAATTTGGTAGGGTGTGTAAAAGAAGAAAATTGAAAGTGAATATAGGAAAGAGTAAGGTGATGAGGATAACAAAAAGAATAGGTGACGAAAGATTGGATATCAGATTGGAGGGAGAGAGTATGGAGGAGGTGAATGTATTCAGATATTTGGGAGTGGACATGTCGGCGGATGGGTCTATGAAGGATGAGGTGAATCATAGAATTGATGAGGGGAAAAGGGTGAGTGGAGCACTTCGGAGTCTGTGGAGACAAAGAACCTTGTCCATGGAAGTAAAGAGGGAATGTATGAGAGTATAGTTATACCAACGCTCTTATATGGGTGTGAAGCATGGGTGATGAATGTTGCAACGAGGAGAAGGCTGGAGGCAGTGGAGATGTCATGTCTGAGGTCAATGTGTGGTGTGAATATAATGCAGAGAATTCTGAGTTTGGAAATTAGGAGGAGGTGGGATTACCAAAACGATTGTCCAGAGAGCTGAGGAGGGGTTGTTGAGGTGGTTTGGACATGTAGAGAGAATGGAACGAGACAGAGTGACTTCGAGAGTGTATAAATCTGTAGTGGAGGGAAGGAGGGGTAGGGGTCGGCCTAGGAAAGGTTGGAGGGAGGGGGTAAAGGAAGTTTTGTGTGCGAGGGGCTTGGACTTCCAGCAAGCATGTGTGAGCGTATTTGATAGGAGTGAATGGAGGCATATGGTTTTTAATACTTGACGTGCTGTTGGAGTGTGAGCAAAGTAACATTTATGAAGGGATTCAGGGAAACCGGCAGGCCGGACTTGAGTTCTGGAGATGGGAAGTACAGTGCCGGCACTCTGAAGGAGGGGTGTTAATGTTGCAGTTTTATAACTGTAGTGTAAAGCACCCTTCTGCCAAGACAGTGATGGAGTGAATGATGATGAAAGTTTTTCTTTTTCGGGCCACCCTGCCTTGGTGGGAATCGGCTGATGTGTTAATAAAAAAAAAAAGTCTGTTGAGTATACCTGGTAAAGTGTATGGTAGAGTTATTATTGAAAGAATTGAGAGTAAGACGTAGAGTAGGATAGCAGATGAACAAGGGGGCTTTAGGAAAGGTGAACAGTATTTAGATAAGGGTAAACAGATTTTTGTGGCATTTATGGATTTGGAAAAGACGTATGACAGGGTGGATAGGGGATCAATGTGGCAGATGTTGCAAATGTATGGAATAGGAGGTAGGTTATTGAAAGCGGTGAAAAGTTTTTACGAGGATATTGAGGCTCAAGTTAGAGTATGTAGGGGAGAGGGAGATTATTTCCCAGTAAAAGAAGACCTTAGACAAGGATGTGTGATGCCACCATGGTTGTTCAAAATATTTATAGATGGTGTTGTAAAACAACTGAAGTTAAATTACGTTTATAAAATTGCTCACAGCTATTGTCCCCAATATCTTACTGCCAATTTTGTTAAGGCCGAGAACTAATGCAATTGCAGAACTAGGGGAAGGGAGAACAACTTTGCAGTGCCTGCAGTCAGTGGCCAGGCTTCAAACACATTTTATTGTACAGCAATAAAGGAATGGAACAGACTGCCTGCACATGTCAAAGCCAGTCATAGCATGAGCCAGTTCAAGAAGAGAGCCAAAATGTGCCTAATGAATATGGCTACAGAAAGGGAGGAGAGTGATTTCTTGTATATCTAACATACATATACAATGATCTGATACTATCTTTAATGTCAATGTAAATATCTTATTTTTACCTTAACCTCTCGTATATCTCCTATCATTTTTATTTTATTAACACATCGGCTGTTTCCCACCAAGGCAGGGTGGCCCGAGAAAGAAAAACTTTCACCATCATTCACTCCATCACTGTCTTGCCAGAGGTGTGCTTACACTACACTTATACAACTGCAACATTAACACCCCTCCTTCAGAGTGCCGGCACTGTACTTCCCAGCTCCAGGAATCAAGTCCGGACTGCCGGTTTTCCTAAATCCCTTCATAAATATTACCTTGCTTATACTCTAACAGCACGTCAGATTTCCGGAGCAACATTACTCCTTTATTGAAGCTCTACTACTAGGTCTTCAAGGCGGATACACCAAGCATCCCTGTTTTCTGTGTCTTTGGGATAGTAGGGCAGACAGCCAGCACTATGAACAAAAAGACTGGCCACCAAGAACCAGCTTCTTACCCGGAAATCACAACGTGAAAACTGTGTCACTAGTTGACCCCAAGAAAATTCTGCTGCCACCACTCCACATCAAATTAGGGCTTATGAAAAATTCTGTGAAGGCCTTGAACAAGAATGGAACTGCTTTCAAGTACCTGGAGTCAAAGTTTCCTCGTATAAGTGAAGGCAAGCTAAAGGCAGGAATCTTTGTTGACCCTCTGATTCAGGAATTGATGAAGGACAAGCATTTTGATGAAGCATTAGCAGGTGTCGAGGTGAATGCCAGGTTTTCATTCAAGCAGATTGTCCACAACTTCCTGGGAAACAGGCGCTCCCCCGAATATGAAAAAATGATCCAAGATCTGATTTCAAGTTTCCAACAACTTGGGTCTAGAATGAATGTGAAGATGCACTTTTTGCATTAACATCTTGCATTCCATCAGTATATTTGCACCATGGAAACTCGATACCAGGGCAAATGGAATGTCAGCATGATGGCGGATTACTGCTGGTCATTGAAATGTAATGGTCTCGATGCACAGCACAAATGAAAATCAAAGTGGTCCTCCTTTGATTCAATATGTAGGCTAACCATTAGGAGCATATATTTTTAATAAAATAATTTGATTTGATTCATGTTGATTTGTAATTCATATGTTCTTAAAACTAACACAATGTGCTTTTCCATGATTACTTGCCTAATTTTAATAAAGTAACAATTTATTAAAAAAAATACATTTTTTATTATCATTAATTTGTATTTTATTCAAAATTCTTACGTGATAGAGCAAAATAGTTTAGATATTTACAATCAGCAGCCCAAGTATATGTAAGATCGCAACCATGAATAAAAATAAAAATTAAAAACATTCCAAATGCAGACCAGTGTAATACATTGTATAAGGGCTAGACATAGGGTCCTGCGAGCCTCAGTAGGTAGACACTGTGCTTGTCTGTAGAGGAACTTCAGTCTGGCATTCGCTTTCTTTATTACATTGTTTCCTATCAGTTCTCCTGAAATGCTTGGGTCAAAGGGGATTCCCAGGTATTTCACTGAATTTACTGTAATAATATTTTCCCCATTACACCAGACATTAAAATTATTCACCCTTTTCAAGTTATGTTTCGTGCCAAGGAGTATGGCTTCCGTTTTCCCGAGGTGTAGTGATAATTTATTGTCTACCAACTATTTGCTACAGGACTCTAGTTCTGTAAAGACCCACAAGACAATGTCTTGTGAGTCTTTACCTGATACTAAGAGAGCACTATCATCTGCATACAGTGATAGCTTAGATCTGACACTGATAGGCATGTCATTAACATAACACAGAAATAGTAAAGCAACTTGAGAAACTCCACAAGCTATTGGCAGGGGTTCTGATTCTGTGTTGTTGATCTTGATAATTTGTTTTCTGTTGCTCAGGTAGGACTTAAACCAGTCTACAGAACTTATGCCGATAGCTTGTAATTTCTTACATAATATAGTGTGGTTGACCGTGTTGAAGGCCTTTTGCAAGTCTAAGGTTACCATACCTATGAAATTCTCTAGCGACAATTCAGTTCTCTGGTAGTCCTCGTGGCCTGATCGCTAAAGCTCTCGCTTCACACGGCGAGGGTCTGCGTTCGATACCCAGACAGGGTAGAAACATTGGGCGTGTTTCTTTACACTGGTTGTCTATGTTCACCCATCAGTGAAATGGGTACCTGGGAGTTAGTCGACAGGTGTGGGTCGCATCCTGGGACAAGGACCTAATTTGCCCGAAATGCTCTGCATAACAAGGGGCTTTCTATATAGTAGTATGTCATTGATGTCAGCTAGGCCTGAATACCATGTATATGTGTTTTTGTAGTAAAAAAATATATTATTATATTATATTATTATATAATTAATGAGGGAGGTGTCGGTTGAATAAGATCTCCTAAAACCTATGCAGAATGTTTTTGTCACCAGCCTACCCAGAAGAACTGTTCAAACACTGAAAACTAAATACTATTAGTGGTCCTTTACACTAGCTAGTTAGGAGAGTTGTTCATTGTGCCAGGAGTTGTAAATGACCACCATCATGAAACTCTATGTACTCTGCAGTACGAATAACAGACGAAGTCACGCTTGGAGTATACCTGGAGTATACCTGGAGAGAGTTTCGGGGGTCAACGCCCCCTAGGCAATGTCTGTGACCAGGTATCATGGGGGATCAGAACCTGATCAACCAGGCTGTTACTATTGGCCGCACGTAACCCGACGTACGCACTACAGCCTGACTGGTCAGATACTAACTTTAGGTGCCTCTCCAGTGCCTTCTTGAAGACAGCCAGGTGTCTATCGGTAATCCCTCTTATGAATGCTGGGAGGCAGTTGAACAGGGATTGAATGCATAATATACACTTGGAAAATCCTAGAGGGATTAGTACCAAACTTGCACACGAAAATCACTCCCTATGAAAGCAAAAGACTCGGCAGGAGATGCAACATTCCCCCAGTGAAAAGCAGGGGCGCCACGAGTACACAGAAAGATAACACAATAAGTGTCTGGGCCCCAAGACTGTTCAACTGCCTCCCAGCATACATAAGAGAAATTAACAATAGACCCGTGGCTGTCTTCACGAAGGCATTGGACAGGCACCTAAAGTCAGTACCTGACCAGCCGGGCTGTGGTAAGTATGTCAATTTGCATGCGGCCAGCAGTAACAGCCTGGTTGATCAGACTCTGATCCATCATGAGGCCTGGTCTCAGACAGAGCCGCATGGGCGTTGACCCCCTAAACCCTCTCCAGGTAAACTCAAGGTAACTCCAGTCTCTGTGGTAAATGGTTACACGGATAATGCAGGAACTTTTAAACTAACATCCACTATTGATATAAAATCAGGAAAATGTTTTTGGGTCTAAATAAGTGAGATACACCTGTGGGAGAAAATTACATCTATATTAAAAGACAAGAACACCAACAAAATATCCTTTTTAGAAAACATGACAGCCTTGTATAACTCCTATGGAAAATAAAATGGGTGGGTCAGATGGGGCTGTACAAGAGGCCGCTGGTGTTGTCCTGGATTACAAGGCATCAGATGGGGCTTGTGTTGTTCTGGAGGAAAGTCACCAGATGGGGATGGTGTTGTTCTGGAGGACAGTCACCAGATGGGGATGGTCAGATGGGGCTTGTGTTGTTCTGGAGGAAAGTCACCATATGGGGATGGTGTTGTTCTGGAGGACAGTCACCAGATGGGGATGGTGTTGTTCTGGAGGACAGTCACCAGATGGGGATTGTGTTGTTCTGGAGGACAATCACCAGATGGGGATGGTGTTGTTCTGGAGGACAATCGCCAGATGGGGATGGTGTTGTTCTGGAGGACAGTCACCAGATGGGGCTTGTGTTGTTCTGGAGGACAGTCACCATATGGGGCTTGTGTTGTTCTAGAGGACAGTCACCAGATGGGGATGGTGTTGTTCTGGAGGACAGTCACAAGATGGGGCTTGTGTTGTTCTGGAGGACAGTCACCAGATGGGGATGGTGTTGTTCTGGAGGACAATCACCAGATGCGGATGGTGTTGTTCTGGAGGACAGTCACCAGATGGGGCTTGTGTTGTCCTGGAGGACAATCACCAGATGGGGATGGTGTTGTTCTGGAGGACAGTCACAAGATGGGGCTTGTGTTGTTCTGGAGGACAGTCACCAGATGGTGATGGTGTTGTTCTGGAGGACAATCACCAGATGGGGATGGTGTTGTCCTGGAGAACAGTGTACCATGGTATATCTGGTAAAACAGGTGGGACATACACTTTTGACCATCCCAAAAAATGCCGCACCCACTTGACAACAGGAGGGTGCAACTCTTCTTGTAACTATTTCACCCTAAAATGTGTCATCAGTCCATGAAAGACAATGCTACAACATATACTGTCATCTAAAGGGGACAAGAAGATACAGATCACCCAGACTATTGGAAACAAAAGAGGGGAGCCAAAACCTCTCCAGTGAAGGTTTATTTAGTGCCAGGAAGAAAAAAAAAATGGCAAGAAATGACAGAAATCCTACACCAACTGGAACACTTCTGGAGTAGAGGTCAGTCATTGGCCTCCACTCCAGAAAAACAGATATTAATGCCAGCAAATAAAGTCCCACTAAATTCCATCAATATAACGACATTTTTCTTCGCAAACATACATACCTGGAGTTTACCTGGAGAGGGTTTCGGGGGTCAGCGCCCCCGCGGCTCGGTCTGAGACCAGGCCTCATGGTCTAAAGCCATCAACAAATAAAATTCCTTACATCAAGGGACTGCTCATGGAGTCAAATGCAATATTTGTGGCTTTCACAGAGACCACCCCAAACATCTTGCTGCTGGTGGATTTCAACTTGAGACACCTAAAATGGTGGAAAGTAGCAAATAATGTTTGAGCAGAGATCACCTTGGGAGGCAGCTCAGATGAAAATTCACACACACACGAGCTAATAAATCCCTGCACCAAATTCACTTTAAACCAGCAAATAATAGAGCCTACAAGAGTAGAAAATGCACTAGACCTCATCTTCATTAACAATGATGATTTGACACGAAATATATCTGTATCAAAAATAATACACTCAGATCACAACATAATGGAGGTGCAGACATGTATGCACAGGGCTCCTGACCAGCAAAGTGTGATCAGTTCTGAGGGTACCTTCACAAAATTCAACTTCATTAACAAAAACATACACTGGGAACAAATCAACCACGTGCTATATGAAACAAGCTGGGAATATATCCTAAACAACATGGATCCAAACCTTTGCCTAGAAAAAAACTTAACTCTTTGGCACCTGAGGTCTGCTTAACATTCCATTAAGAATAAGAAAGATAAAATGTAAACTAGAAAGAGAGGAACACTCCCTACAGAGGCAAAGGCGAAGAATCCCAGAGCTGCTGAGAGGGGCCAGTATATCTGAAATACCAAGGGAGGCACTGGTCAGAGAAATAGCTTAAGGAATCTTACAGGAGACAAGAATCTCAGGAAGAAGTTAAAGCCATAAAGGAAATTGAAAGAAACCCAAAATACTTTTTTTCTTATGCCAAATCTAAGGCGAAAACAACATCCAGTATTGGACCCCTGCTTTGACGAGATGGGACCTACACAGATGACAGCAAAGAAAGGAGTGAGATACTAAAGTCCCAGTATGACTCAGTCTTCAGCAAACCGTTAACCAGACTTAAGGTCGACAATCTAAATGATTTTTGTTATGACCCAGACTCAAAATTTGGTCATTTCAAAAACTCTGATATTATCTTAACACCACAAGACTTCGAAAAGACAATTAATGACATGCCCATGCACTCTGCCCCATGCCCTGACTCATGGAAGTCCATGTTCATCAAGAACGGCATTCCATGGAGAGTGAGCATGGACACAGGAGTCATATCACAGTCACTTTAAACAGCAGACATATCCTCACTCCACAAAGGTGGTAATAAAGCAATTGCAAAGAACAACAGGCTGATAGCTCTAACATAAAATATCATAAAAGTCTTTGAGAGGGTTCTAAGAAGCAATATCGCCAACCACCTAGATACCCATCAATTTCAAAACCCAGGACATACATAAGGGAAATTACCAATAGATCCCTGGCCGTCTTCAAGAAGGTGCTGGACAGGCACCTAAAGTCAGTACCTGATCAGCCAGGCTGTGGTTCTTATGTCGATTTACGTGCTTCCAGCAGTAAAAACCAAGTTGATCAGACACTAATCCACCACGAGGCCTAGTCTGAGACTGGGCCGCGGGGGCGTTGACCCCTAAAACCCTCTCCAGGTCGCTCCTGTCTATCCCAGATACTGGACCACTATGACAAGGTCCTGGATGCTTTAGAAGATAAACAAAATGCAGATGTAGTGTACACAGACTTTACGAACCTTCGACAAGTGTCACCATGGTGTAATAGCGCACAAAATGCTTGATAAAGGTATAACAGAAAAAGTTGGTAGATAGATCTATAACTTCCTAAGAAATAGAACACAACAGAGTAAAGTCTGAACCAGCTACTAGAGGAAAACTTTGTTCCACAAGGCACAGTACTCGCTCCCATCCTATTCCTCATCCTCATATCTGACATAGACATAGATGTAAGCCACAGCTCTGTGTCTTCTTTTGCGGTTGACACCCAAATTTGCATAAAAGTGTCCTCCATCAAAGACACCGCAAGACTCCAGGCGGACATCAACCAAATCTTTAAATGGGCCGCAGAAAACAATTTGAAGTTCAATGAAGAGAAATTTTAACTACTTAGATATAGAAAACGTGAGGAAAAAAAAACGGTATTAGGGTATAAAACAAATTCTAACCACACAATAGAGCGAACAACTAATGTGAAGGACCTGGGAGTGATAATGTCAGAGTATCTCACCTTCAAAGACAACAATAATGTATCTATCTACCGCATCTGCTAGAAAAATGATAGGACGGATAATCAGATCCTTCAAAACTAAGGACGCAAAGTGATTCTGATTCTCTTCAAATCACTTGTTCTCTCTAACTGGCCCCTTCAAGGCTAGCGAAATTGCTGACCTGGAGAACTTTCATGGCACGTAAGTACTATATAGCACCTAAATTACTGGGAACGATTGAAGTCCCTTGAATTGTATTCCCTGGAACACAGGCGTAAAAGATACACTTGGAAAAATACTAGAGGGATTAGTAACAAAATTACACACGAAAATCTCTCCCTACGAAACCAAAGACTCGGCAGGAGATGCAACATGAAAAGGTCAGGTGTTGTAAGTTGACCGTGAGGTGTAATCTCGTCCTTATATACATTTCTGTTCATCTTTTATTTATTTTTACAGTTATTTCATAATGTGAGAAATAACGTAATCACTTGGAGGTTCACTATTCTTCTCACAGTGGTTGTTCTGCGTATTGTAATATCACATGTTTACTGTGCTCTTACTGCATATGATATATATATATATATATATATATATATATATATATATATATATATATATATATATATATATATATATATATATATATATATATATATATATATATATATATATATATATATATATATATAATTCCTCCCTGGGCACTCGACTCGACCCACAGGCCATTCGGATTGGTGTTGCTCTTCGTCTAGCCGCCCCCATACTCACCGACTTCATGGTCTCGTGTGTCACACATCAGAAGGGAAGTATGCTAGACATGAGGAGGTAAACGACCTCATAAAGAGAAGCCTCGCCACAGTCTGTTGCCCAGCTCAACGGGAACCCCAAGTGCAGAGGTCTGATGGAACTCAAAAGCGTTCTGCTGGAGCCACTATGCTACCCTGGAACGCCACAATGGCAGACACCTACTTGCCATACTCCTTAGCTGAAGGGGGTAGAGCTGCCAGCCACAGAGAGACCCAGAAGACTCGCAAATATGGAGGCCTTCCCCCTTGCTATAACTTCATCCCAATAGAGTCGGAGACCTTTGGAGCATAGGGCAAGTGTGCTCTAAAGTTTCTCAAAGAGCTAGGCGAGAAACTCATCATAGAAACCAAGGACCACAGGGCGGCCAGCTTCCTCTTTCAGAGACTCAGTGTTGTGATCCAGAGGGAAAATGCCTGCAGGATTCTGGGCATGCGGCCCACTGCCGGTGAGCTGGACGAAGTGTTCGAGATGTAGCTCTGAGTTGTTATCTATGTTGTTTTACTCCCTATTGTATTCTTGTCAATGTATTTTGACTATATATATATATATATATATATATATATATATATATATATATATATATATATATATATGTCGTGCCGATTAGGTAAAACTTGCGATTTTGGCTTAAATAGCAACGCTCTTCTTGCCATATAAGACAAGTGAAAATTTGTGTATGCAATAATTTCGTTAAAATCATTCTGAACATAACGAAAAAAATATATTTCATTGTGTTTGTTTATTATTAAATTAATGTTAACGTATCTAAAATATATTTAGTTGGGTTAGGCTAAATTAAATTGCACTTGTTGTAATAAGGTTAGGTAGGTTTTCAAAGTTTCTCTTGGTACAAAATTATAAATTCTTACATTAACATAAATGAAAAAAATATATCTTTAAACGTATAAGAGAAAATTTTAGAAAGGACTTAATTTTAGATGAGTTCTTGCTAATTGACCAGTTTTACCTAATCGGCACGACATATATATATATATATATATATATATATATATATATATATAGTGCCGATTAGGTAAAACTTGCGATTTTGGCTTAAATAGCAACGCTCACTTTGCCATATAAGACAAGTGAAAATTTGTGTATGCAATAATTTCGCAAAAATCATTCAGAACATAACGAAAAAAATATATTTCATTGTGTTTGTTTATTATTAAATTAATGTTAACGTATCTAAAATATATTTAGTTGGGTTAGGCTAAATTAAATTGCGCTTGTTGTAATAAGGTTAGGTAGGTTTTCAAAGTTTCTTTTGGTACAAAATTATAAATTCTTACATTAACATAAATGAAAAAAATATATCTTTAAACGTATAAGAGAAAATTTTAGAAAGGACTTAATTTTAGATGAGTTCTTGCTAATTGACCAGTTTTACCTAATCGGCACGACATATATATATATATATATATATATATATATATATATATATATATATATATATATATATATATATATATATATATACATATGTATGTATATATATATCATTCCCCTTCCCCATCAACACAAAAATGGGAGAGGCAGAACCCCCACTCACTCCACTGACAGCGAAAAAATTTGAGTCCAAGTGAGCAAGAAAATTGAAGAGGGCAACACAGTGGGAGCAATCAGAATTATCACCAGTGAAGATACAGTTGCCCCCAGGGATGCTGACACTGCTGAAGCACTTAGAGGAAAGCACCCTGCCAGGAAACCAGGGTACCAACAGTTCCAACACCTCTTTCCCCACTGTGGAACCACTGATTGTGCAAGACTCGGACATTTACAAAGCAATAATGTCATTCCCGTCCGGCTCTGCTGGGGGTTACACTGGAATAAGGCCACAACATTTAAAGGAAATGGTTAATCCAGTTATCGGGGAGATTGCAGAGACACTGCTTTAAGAGATCACAATGTTCGTCAACAATTCCTTGGCTGGTCTGATTCCTGACGAGATTAAACCTTTCTTTTTTGGAGCATCACTTTGTGCCCTTAAAAAAAAGGATGGAGGAATTAGGCCAATCGCAGTGGGCAACACGTTTCACCGCCTCGTTTCTAAAGCTGCTGTCAGAAGTATTCGCGGAGAGGCAGCCATGATGCTTCAACCAAACCAGCTTGGCTTTGGGGTCTCTCAAGGAAGTGAAGCAGCGGTTCATGCAACAAGGGCGTATATCGACAACCTGCCTGACGACAATGCAGTGGTTAAATTAGATTTAAAGAATGCATTTAATCTCCTGAAAAGGGACGTAGTATTAGCAGCTGTACAAGAACATTTTCCAGGTCTCTTCCCTTTTGTTTCAGCTGGATATAGCAAGGAATCAATGCTCCTGTTTGGAGAGCATGAAATCACATCAACAGAGGGTCTCCAGCAAGGGCACCCTCTCCCACCATTTCTCTTCTGTATAGCAGTTAGGGAAATCACAGTAAGACTGACCAGTGAGCTAAACATCTGGTTCCTGGATGATGGCACACTAGCAGGTACAAAGGAGTCCCTTCTAGATGATCATACACAGGTGATGACACGGGGACAGGAAATGGGTCTCATCCTGAATCCATCCAAATGTGAAATCATCTCAGTCAATCAACAAGTGATAGATGCAGTGTTATCAAAACTACCAGGAGCAACAGTCATTGCCCCTACTAATAGTGTCTTGCTTGGAGCACCTCTGGGAAGCGATGCCATTGACACAATTCTCAGGAGAAACTGGAAGAATTGTGGAGAATGGAACAACGAATAGGCAATATTGACACCCATGATGCCTTGTACCTTCTCACAAAATGCTTGAGTCTGCCCAGGTTGACATATTTCCTAAGATGTGCTCCTTCATATGATAACCCTATACTGCACGAATATGACAGTATCCTGAGGCAGATCTTTACTAAAGTACTTAACCTTACTCTAGAAGATGGGCAGTGGGACCAAGCTACACTCCCAGTCAGACTAGGAGGCATTGGTGTCCGCAAGTCATCTCAGATTGCTCTACCTGCTTTCCTGTCTTCATGCATTGCATCCAGAGGGCTTGTAGCAGCAATTCTCCCTTAACATCTTAGGGACACGATTGGAATCCATGACCAAAAGTTTGTTGATGGAGCCAGGATCTGGGATAACCTAACAGGCTCTGAAACCAAGCCTGCTCCCCCCAACAACTACAAACAGTCGCACTGGGATGGCCCAATAGTAGAGAATATAGCCTCAGCAATGCTTCAGAGTGTGTCAGGGAAGGATAGAGCCCGCCTCCTTGCAGTGAGAGCTCCTCATGCAGGGGACTTTCTTTTGGCTGTTCCCAACTCCAGCCTTGGCACACGCCTCGACCCACAGACCATCCGCATTGGTGTTGCCCTTCGACTTGCCGCCCCTATTCTCGCCGAACACAGGTGTATTTGTGGCAGTGAAGCAGCGAGGGGGTTATTACTGGAGGATGGAGTAGCGGGGTCTTCCACCCCCCCTCCCAGGGAAAGGTGTGTGTGTGTGTGGGTGAGAGAAAAGTGGAGTGGAAACTGGAGGATGGAGTAGCGGGGCCCGTCCCCTCCCTCCAACATAAAGCACAAACCCTTAATTTTCATGGGGGGATAATGACCATAATGATGATAATTAAAATTTTAAAAAAAAGCAGATAAAAATTACAAAAAGTCTCTCAGAGAAAAAAATTTCCAGAGCAGTCACCTTCCCTATCACCTTCACTGCCCCTTCACTGTTACCTTCACTGTTACCTTCACTGTTACCTTCATTAAAACCTTCATTAACCTTTCCCACTTTTCCTTCACTATCACCTTAAATTTTACCTTCACTGTTACCTTCACTGTAACCTTCCTGAAACCCTTCACTGTAACCTTCACTGTTACCTTCACTATCCCCTTACTGTCACCTTCACTGT
>WNWK01037443.1:0-18507 GCA_009830355.1 Cherax destructor | reverse complement strand
TTTATTTTGAAATTTTTGGGAAAAAAAAACTTTTTTGGGTTTTTGGGGACCCCCAGGAACGTAACCCTATTTTTCCTATAAGTTTGTTAATTTTTAAAAAAAAAATTATCTAACACGACTTTTCAGCATCGTAATATCGTCTAAATGACGTTTTGTAATATAAACTAGAATAAACTCAATAAATTTCTCGTTTTAAAATACTTAGTGAATAAGTCTTTAAATAAGCCCCCTTGCCATGGCTCCGGGGGTTCCTTAATACGTTTTATAATTTAACTACCAATAACTATGTATACTTGTAACTTGCAAAAAAAAAAAAATTTTATTATTTATTTTTTATTTTGTTATTATTATTATTAAAAATGGGTTACTTCCCCCCTTGGCGTTTAGGTATATTTTCGTATGGTTTTATTTGTATTCTGTTTTTCCTCAATTGATAAAATGGAAGATATATTACAAAATAGTATATTTTGATTGCTTTCAGCGAAAAGTACAGTCATACCTGGGTTAACGATATTAATCCGTCAAAAGGGGGCATATCAAACCCCAATCAATGTTATCCGAATCAATTTTCCCCATAAGAAATAATGGAAATAAAATTAATCCGTTCCAGACTTCAAAAGTAGTAAAATAAAATATTTTTAGAGCTTTTTGACGTTAAATAATACACAATTTAATGAACATTAAGAAATACATGTAAATCTAGTACAATAACATGTACTTACATTTATTGAAGGCTGTTGATGTGTGGAGGACGGGAGGAGGGAAAGGATGGAGTATAGTATGCTAGTGTTTGGAAGGGGAATCCTCCATAACCTGCAGGTGGCAAGTTCTTTTCTGGGGTTACTGGCCTTTTCTTTTAATGCCACTAGGACCAGGTTGAGAGTCACTGGACCCCTTTCTAACCAAAAATCTGTCAGGAGCTCTGTGTCTGGCGATTCTTTAACACATCCCTGTAATGACACCCACTGTGTATTGTGACGGTTGCCAGCATGGCCTGCAACAGCATGGTTAGGGTGATATTCATCCATAAAGCCGCACATCAGTCCATTTGGCACAGATCCCCCTAATCCTTGAAGAAGGCACCTTCTTCCATCTCTTTCCACCTCCTTCTCCTCTGAACCATTGTCCTGACCTGTGGTCTCTTGTTGCAGTTGCTGTTAAGCTCTTGCAGATCTTCAGTGGTTAGCTCTTCCTTGTGCTCCTCCACCAACTGTTCCACATCCTCACCACTCACCGCAACCCCATGGACTTGCCCAGTTCCACAATTTCTTCCACAACAGGCTCAGGCTCAGGGTTCTGAGGCTCAGCCCCAAAACCTTCAAAATCCCTCCTAGGACACAGTCTGGCCACAATTTTCTCTAGGCAGATTTCAAAGTTCTGGTAGTAACTCCTCCCAAGCCTTACCTATAAGGTGTACACAATGCAGGATATGGAAATGGTTTTCCAAAAGTCTCTTAGGGTTATATTCATGTCTGTGGTCACATCAAAGCACTTTTGAAACATTGCTTTGGTGTAAAGTTATTTAAAGTTGGAAATGACCTGCTGGTCCATGGGCTGGAGGAGAGGAGTGGTATTAGGGGCAAGAACTTCACTTTGATGAATTTAAAGTCCTCCACAATTTTCTCTACCAAGTTTGGAGGATGACAAGAGGCATTGTCCATTATCAGGAGGCACTTAAGTGGCAAATTATTTTCCTCGAGATATTTCTTCACACTGGGGCCAAACACGCCATTGAACCACTCTAAGAAAATGTCCTTTGTGACCCATGCCTTTCTATTAGATTTCCACACACACAAGTTAGACTTGGTGATACTGCATCTGCCAAACACTAGGGGATTTTCAAAAAGATACACCAGTAAAGGCTTCACTTTGCAATCACCACTGGCATTAGCACAAAGCATCAGAGTTAGCCTGTCTTTCATGGCATGTCCTGGCTGTGAGTTTTCCTCCTGAGTAATGAAGGTCCTGTTGGGCATTTTCTTCCAAAACAGGCCTGTTTCATCACAATTAAACACTTGTTCGGGAGAATTGTTCAGCCTCTATGTACCCCCCTGGAATTCAGGCACATATTTTTCAGCCGCACTTTGTCACAACTGGCTGCCTCACCATGCCTCACAACACTGTATGCCACTTCGATTCTTAAATTTTTGAAACCAGCCTCTGCTGGCTTTAAATTTGCTCACTTCAGCACTCGTTGCAGGGGGCATTTTCTTAACGAGATCATCATGCAACTGCCTTGCTTTTTCACATATTGTGCCTGCGAAACAGTATCTACTGCTAACTGTTTCTCGTTGATCCCACCATCAACAAATTTTCCACATCTTCCAGCACTTGCATCTCTGTTTTGTGATCACATATGCACCTTTCGCAACAACAGCTTCCTTGTTTTACGTGTATTTCCCTTGGCCAATGGTAGCGATGGTAGAATAGGCTTTACCATACAGCCTGGCCAGCTCAGTGATACGCACTCCACTTTCATATTTTTCTATTATCTCCTTCAGTTCTACTGTATTTCCCGAGCCTCTTTACCACAGGCTTAACACTAGGAGCTTTCCTTGGACCCATGGTAGCTTATTTAGCAGTTGCAAGCACTAAAACCAGTGGAATAATGACAATATACTGGTATGAATGTGTGGGTGGAGTGGTGGTCCTCTCGCTTGTAAACATAGCACACTGATGTTCCCTGGAGTGCCCACCAGCTGGGCGCCACGCGGCGCGTCCGGGACGAATATCATAAACCGAAGCAATCATTGTAAATGGAGTTACTATTTTCACGTAAAAATGTATCGCTAACCCAATTTATCGCTATCCAACGCCATCGTTAACCGGGTATGACTGTACCTTGAAATTGAGCTCAAAGTAGCTGAAATGTTTGATTTTGCCGATGTTCAAGAGTAAACAAATAATAATAATAATGATAATATGTATAATATAATAATTATATACGTAGTAATATATGTATTATAATATAAATTATTATAATACGTATTATAATATAAATTATTATAAAACGTATTATAATATATTATAATATAAATTATTATAATCGTATTATAAATAAATTATTATAATTGTGTTAATACGTACGTACAGTGCGTATTAACACAATTATAAATACATAATAAATAATAAATAACAGAATAATAAATAACATTTCTTACCTTTATTGAAGAGAGTTGCTGGCATCTGGAAGATAGGGGAGGACAGGGTGAGGGGTTAGTGTTTGGAGAATCCCCCTCCATAAGGACTTCAGGTATTAAAACCCTATCTGGGGTTACTTCCTTCTTGATTTTTAATGCCACTAGGACCAGCTTGAGTCACTGGAACCTGCCTCGAGAAATAACTCTCAAAGTGCTCTGTTTCTGTGCCTCTAACATTTTCCTGAAGTGCAACATGGCTCTGTCACTGAACTGGTTGCAGAGATGGCTTATTTCAGCTTGCTCAGGGTGGTGTTTTTCAACAAATGTCTGCAACTTAGTGTTATGTTATTTTCCCTTTACTTTGATGTTATGGTTCCACTACATGGTCTAGCATGGGGTATTTACTTAAGGTCTTATAGTCTAGGTGATACTTACATTCATGATTAGCTGGGCCATCTCAATTTTTCACCAGTCCTCTAAAAAGGTTATTTAAACCACTATTATATATAAATATAATCTATTGTGAGAGATATATACAAATCTTAATCATAACACCATCCCACAGGCATCTCCAAACCACATGGTCCACCTCCACTTAATACCCCCTTTTCTCAACATCACTCCTACCCTCAGTGTCTTGACACACTGTAACTCATAGGTTATGATGGCGTGTAGGTTATGGTGGTGTGTAGACCAAGTGTTTACAGTGAAACATATAGGTGAACAGTATTTGGATAAGGGAAAAAGAGGTTTTGTGGCATTTATGGATTGGAAAAGGCGTATGATAGGGTGGATAGGGGGCAATGTGGCAGATGTTGCAGGTGTATGGAATAGGAGGTAGGTTACTGAAAGCAGTAAAGAGTTTTTATGAGGATAGTGAGGCTCAAGTTAGAGTGTGTAGGAGGGAAGGGGACTATTTCCCAGTAAAAGGGGCCTTAGACAAGGATGTGTGATGTCACCGTGGTTGTTCAATATATTTATAGATGGGGTTGTAAGAGAAGTGAATGCGAGGGTCTTGGCAAGAGGTGTGGGTTAAAAGATAAAGAATTAAATACAAAGTGGGAGTTGTCACAGTTGCTTTTGCTGATGGCACTGTGCTTTTGGGAGATTCTGAAGAGAAGTTGCAGAGGTTGGTGGATGAATTTGGTGGGTGTGTAAAAGAAGAAAATTGAAAGTGAATATAGGAAAGAGTAAGGTGATGAGGATAACAAAAGATTAGGTGACAAAGATTGGATATCAGATTGGAGGAGAGAGTATGGAGGAGGTGAATGTATTCAGATATTTGGGAGTGGACATGTCAGCAGATGGGTCTATGAAGGATGAGGTGAATCATAGAATTGATGGGGGAAAAAGGGTGAGTGGAGCACTTGAGTCTGTGGAGACAAAGAACTTTGTCCATGGAAGTAAAAAGGGAATGTATGAGAGTATAGTTATACCAACACTCTTATATGGGTGTGAAGCATGGGTGATGAATGTTGCAACGAGGAGAAGGCTGGAGGCAGTGGAGATGTCATGTCTGAGGTCAATGTGTGGTGTGAATATAATGCAGAGAATTCAGAGTTTGGAAATTAGGAGGAGGTGCGGGATTACCAAAACTATTATCCAGAGAGCTGAGGAGGGGTTGTTGAGGTGGTTCGGACATGTGAGAGAATGGAACGAGACAGAATAACTTCGAGAGTGTATAAATCTGTAGTGGAGGGAAGGTGGGGTAAGGGTCGGCCTAGGAAAGGTTGGAGGGAGGGGGTAAAGGAAGTTTTGTGTGCGGGGGGCTTGGACTTCCAGCAAGCATGTGTGAGCGTATTTGATAGGAGTGAATGGAGACAAAGGGTTTTTTAATACTTGACGTGCTGTTGGAGTGTGAGCAAAGTAACATTTATGAAGGGATTCAGGAAACCGGCAGGCGGACTTGAGTCCTGGAGATAGGAAGTACAGTGTCTGCACTCTGGAAGGAGGGGTGTTAATGTTGCAGTTTTATAACTGTAGTGTAAAGCACCCTCTGGAGACAGTGATGGAGTGAATGATGAAAGTTTTCTTTTCGGGCCACCCTGCCTTGGTGGGAATCGGCCGATGTGTTAATAAAAATAAAATAAATAATCATCTCCCATTCTGGTCCTTGGGACTGGACCAACTACATCTGCTATCAGCTTGCTGAAGGGTCCACCTGGTGCTGAAATAGGCTGAAGGGGAACAGGTTTAATACCCTGACTAGGCTTCCCTATAAATTGACAGACATGATAGGTCTTACTATATTCTTCGACAGTCTCCCACAGCTGAGGCCTGAAGAAATGCCTGGAAACCTTGGACATCATCATCATCATCTGGTGACAAAACCCTTGTTCTCCTTCCCTTGGTACAACAAACAGAAGCAACTTATTTGTAAGAGTTTCCTCTCTGAAGTGAAAGCACTTATTTAATGGTGAAACCTCTTCCTTATCCACAGCTGAGGCTCTGATCAGTGTGACATTATTCTCCTGTACAGAAATTAATTGACCTTAGTAGGTGCAGCCTCCTCCACTACCTAACTGATCTATGCTCCAATCATGCTCAGCTCTGGTTGGAACATCCTTTTTTTCAGTTGACTGCAGTTAACATCAGAACACAGTGTTTCCAGACTTAAGCCCTCATCATCCTCATGAGAAATATCATGAAGACTATTGATAGCATGATCATGAGCCAATCTTCTCATGGTGGAACCAGCAGGGAAAAGGTTTGGTAGGGTCTCTCAGCTTCTCCTCCCAAACTTTGGGACTTGGTTTCCCCTAACTAGTTGTTCCTCAATGTCTAACAGGCCCATTACATTATTCCCCAATAAGAGGTTGACACCCTCGAAGGAATCTCATCTGAAATACCTACAGGGAGATAGCCAACTTGGTATTCAGATTCTACCCATAACTTTGTGTACAGGTGTTCTTATGGTCAAACCCGTAATACCTTTCAATAATATATCTTTCCCAGTATAGGTATCATTAGACACTGGTAGCACTCCAGCACGTAGCAAGGAGTAGGTGCTACATCCATCTTATGAAGACAACTGTAGACCTACTACAAAATACATGTATCCTGGGATCTAGATCCAGGTTCCTCGTCACCTTGCCTTGAAGACCTAATGCAGGCCACTGGATGTCTCTGCAGTTAGGGTTCCTTGGATGTTCCTCCCTTCTCTGATCTTGCTGTCTATAAAAGCAAAACTTTGTATGTGACCAGTTTTGTTACAGTAGTAACAGGTATAATTCTTAAAGGTATTTTTACCATTTGGTGTAGGACTGGTACTGTGTCTCGAGGAACTAAAACATTATCCGATGGTCTAGGTAAACTTTGAGCTCCAGCTGACTTACCTTTCCCTTGTTTGAGAGGGTGCCTCAGCCTTCATTTGTCCCTGAAAATTCTTGTCTCACTTACCTTTATGACCATAGGATTTGGAATAAAGTTTAGAAAAAGCAGGAAATTTTTCGAAGGAACATGGCTGTTTTTACTTACCAATTCCTTACGAGCTAAGAATCTGTCACCCAGATCCAGTGCTGCTGAAAGATTATCTGTATTTTTGTCCTCCAAATATTCTCTAAAGTCAACAGGGATTACATTGTACAATTCCTCATGAACAATTAGGTCACTAATTTGTCAAAGTCCCTGTTCACTCCTTTTGAACCAACCCATTTCTTAAACAGGAACAGTTTCTCATTCCAAACTCAGTTAAGGTCTGCCCATCCTGAAATTTTTGACTTCTGAACTTTTGCCTATATTTCTCAGGTATCATTTGGTATGCAAGCAATACTACTACCTTAATTTTATTATAGTCCAAAAATACACTTCCCACCAGAGTCTCTACTCTCTGGAATCCTTACCTACAAGCTGCGTGCGAACTAGGTGGCCCACTGCTGTTTGGGCCATCCTGCTCCAAAGCATTCTTCTCAAAAAAGAAAAATATCTGTCTGGGTCACTCTTCTGTAAACTTAGCAAAAATGTGCAGCTTTAGTTATGTTAAAGTACTGCCCATGTCTTGTTCTGAACCTCCTAACCTTTGACTTACTCTCCCCCTTAGCTTCTATTAATTTTGTTTCAGCTTCTATCACAGCTAACTTAAGTCTTATCATCTCTTCATTATCACCTGGAGTAGGTGATCCCCCATTGTCACTGTTAACAGACATGTTTACTGATTAATCACTTACCTCTTCACTGAAGCCAGAAAAGTCTAAAGATTCAGCTTCTGACATAGATTTTATCCCTTAACTCTAGCTTCCCTCTTACAGCATCAATGGACAATTTTTCCCCACAGGCATAGAAAATAACACAAGTTCAATGTAAAATATGCACATAGCACTTTACCATAACCACAAACAAAATGTGTTACTCAACCTTTTATCCCACTCTGGAAAAAACAACCTGTAAACTAATATATGAAAACAACCTTAAACTGACACCACCTTGGTAAATTTGATCCTACCAGAAACATGCCAGTTACCCCATACCAGTACATATAGTTCAAAGAAAGTTTTGAGTTATTTTAACAGTCAAATAACTCTCCCAGTCAAGGCCCCCATGTTATGTTATTTTCCCTTTACTTTGATGTTATGGTTCCACTACATAGTCTAGCATGGGGTATTTACTTAAAGGTCTTATAGTCTAGGTGATACTTACATTCATGATTAGCTGGGTCATCTCTATCTTTTCACCAGTCCTCTCAAAAGGTTATTTAAATCACTATTATATAAAAATATAATAATCTATTCTGAGAGATATATACAAATCTTAATCATAACACCATCCCACAGGCATCTCCAAACCACATGGTCCACCTCCACACTTAATACCCCCTTTTCTCAACATCACTCCTACCCTCAGTGTCTTGACACACTGTAACTCATAGGTTATGATGGCTGCTTCAATTTAAAACATATCTCTCTTACCTCTGGCACACCATTCTGCCCAGAAACATATCAACAAAGCCTACTTTACCACCAGTTCCACCTTGCAGCCATCTTGGAACAAGTGAGGGAGAGCCAGCCAGGCTACCCCCATATACCCAACACAAACAAACAAAAAACTGTCACCTTGCACACACTACACATGTACCCACAATAATTTTTTCCATACTCCTTATTTACTTACAGTGAGACATGCAACTTTATAAACTTCTTATTTAAATGTGTGTATATTATAACCTATTATATTGAGAAAATCAGATTTTACTCAGCTTCTTCTTAGTCTTAAAGAGTGGCCTGCCCTTCTGACATTTAAGCAGAAATTTTGATTAATTCAATATAATTAGGTATTCATGAACAATTGTTACTTAACCCTTGGGGTCCAAGAACCCTCCGAAACTCCTTCTCAGGGTCCAAGAATTTAAAAAAATTATTTTTCTTATGAAATGATAGAGAATCTTTTCCGATCACAACGCCACAAAAATTATGAAATTTGATTGAAAACTAACGGAATTATGCTTTGCGAAGATAGCATCGCGATTTCGCCCAATTTGAGCCCTATTTTCAGCAAATTCCAATGTTTCAGTCTACACAAATTATAGCTATTTCGCTAGAACTCCATTTTTTCTATCGATTGAGTACAAGAAACCGCCTATTTACCAATTTCAACTACCCAAAATAGTGGTCAGAAAATGGCAATTTGGCCAATTTCACACAAATTTCAAACGATGTGAATTTCAAAATAGGGTCCATAATAAACAAGGCAGATATTCCTGGCACTAAAATAACATCTTCTCTGTTCATTAGTCATGTCTCCAGTCCCCTCTTACTTTACTTTTGCTTTCCATTTTGAATTTTTATTCTCACAAAAAATAGAAGATTTACTGTTATGTATACAACTGCATCATTGAAAAATGGTATAAATAATATCAGAGCACTTGTGCAAGAATATTAGACTCTCCAGTTGATGTATATTGGACACATGGTGTGATTTGTTTACTCCTGAACATCGGCAAAAATCAAACATTTTCGCTACTTTGCGCTCAGTTTCAAGGTACTTGTCATCGTGAAACCAGTCACAATTATCTCTTTTTCTGTAATATATCATCTATTCTTTAAACTGAGACTAAGAGAACGAGAATACAGTAGAATGTCATTTAGCACGAGATTATGTTGCACGTTACCGGTATTGCACGATTTAAGTATTGCAACACATTATCATCTTACACGACGTAAAGATGATATTACACGGTTCAGCAGGAGGGGAAAAAATTTTAGCGCGCGGTCGCCCGCGGTGGGTTAAACCATTGAGTCAGTGGGGGAGTCCTTGTGCCATCCCCCGCCACCCTCACCCACCCACGCATCCCTCCCAGCGTTCAGTTTGGTTCGTACACGTGCAGGACGATAAGTATCGGGAAACTCGCTGTGTTTATTTACATTCATTTCCTGATTTTCATTGCATTTTGATAAATATACCAAGAAATCATGGCACCCAGTAAGCATACAAGTGTTCCAGCAAGTGACAAGAAAAAGTTTAGCGTTCAAGTCTAGGAATTTCAAAGAAAATCGAGATATTAGATAAGCTAAGAGTGGCTCACGTGTGAGGGATATAGTGAGGGCCAATGGCCTTAATGAAGCGTCAGTTCGACGATTAGGAAGAATGAGGCAAATATACGAGCTTGTGTAATGAATAACCCAAAATGTGACCTCATGAAAAGAATGACACGTAGGTCGCAACAAGTAAATAAAACTGAAAACTTGTTGCTTGAGTGGATCGAACAGAAAACAAAGAAAGGTGCACCACTTAGTTTTCTCTTAATTAGGGAAAAGGCCTTACAATTGTTTAAAGCAGTGTGTGATAAGGAAGGCAGGCCTGAAAACGAGTGTATGTTTACCACAGGCTGGTTCAAGAACTTTAAGTTGCATAATAAGTTACATAATATTAAGTTTTCTGGTGAAAGTGCTTCAGCTGATCATACAGCAGCAAGTAATTTCCCTGCTGAATTTCAGGAACTTATTTCCGAGGGTGGCTATGAGCCACAGCAAGTTTTTAATGCTGACGAGACAGGTGTTTTTTGAAAGAAAATGCCAACACGAACTTTTATCAGTCAGGAAGAGAAAAGTGCACCGGGCTTCAAGGCAGCAAAGGATCGCTTCACCTTGCTCCTTTGCGGTAATGCATCAGGTGATTTCAAGTGTAAGCCCATGGTTATTTACCGCTCTAAGAATCCTCGTCCTTTGAGAGGTGTGGATAAAAACACCTTACCAGTAATTTGAAGTCAAACCAGTCAGCATGGATGACAGAGGAAATATTTATTGACTGGTTTAAGCATCACTTTATTCCTGAAGTCAAGTTTTACCTGCACAGCAAGAACCTTGCATTCAAGGCTCTCTTCATTCTTGATAATTCCCGTACTCATCCACAAGCTTTGCTGGATGTGACCCCACATATAAAAGTTGTATTTTTACCTCCAAATACAACATCTCTGATACAACCACTGGACCGGGAGTTATTCAGACATTCAAGTGTAACTACACAAAAAAATTATAAAAACTAGTTGCATCAATGGACTCTGACTCCAACCTGGCAGTACCAAGCTTCTGGAGTAAATTTAACATTGCAGATGCCATCAGCTATGCTAGAAGTGCATGGAATGAAGTGCCCCAATCAACATTAAATGCAGGCTGGGGAAAGTTATGGCCTTCTGTAGTTAATTCTTTCACTGGTTTTCCCTTGCTTGAGAGTCAGGTTCATTAAATTGTTCAGCTGGCAAGGAGATTACCAGGTGATGGTTTTGAAGATATGAATGAAGATGATGTGAATGAACTCTTAGAAGATGATGATGATGAAGACGAGTCCAGAGGAAATGTTGGCAGAGTTCGATGCACAGATGCAAGGGAGGGAGATAACAGAAGAAGATGAAGAAGAACCTGAAGAAAAAGAGTTAACATTGCAGCAGTTACGTGAGCAGTTCCATATTATTGGTAAAGTGCAGACTTTTTCACTGAAGAGGATCCTGACAAAGCTAGAAGCAGGGCTTTGAAACGGGGTCTAGACCAGCTGATGATGCCTTACCGTCAGCTGTATAATGTAATGCAGAATAAAAAAGCCCAGAGATCCATTACAGAATTTATGCACACTGCAATACAACCATCGACTTCAGCACCAGAACCTCTACCATCCACTTCTACCGACAACCAACAAGCATCCACCTCAGCCCAGTAGGGCCACACCATCCATATCCACTATTCACTACCATCCACAAACATCATTAACTACAATTTAAGGTAAGAAATACTATTATTTCTATTGCATTTGTAGTCTTAAGCAGTAATAGATCATGACAATGAACTAAAATTACATATTCACCTTCAATTTTTGCAAGATATGTTGGTCTAAAAAAACTTGTTTGGCTTTTTGGGGACTCTCAAACACGTAACCCTATTTTTACCATAAGTTCTGTTAATTATTTAAGACGAAATTATCTAACACGACTTTTTCAGGAACGTAACTATCGTGCTAAATGACGTTCTACTGTACCAGCATAAATACTATACGAAAATAGACTGCAAAGTCCCTGTTTTAAACCAAAAACATGGTCAGTTTTTTTTTTCCTCATGCACTGTGTGGTGCAGGATTTTTTTATACTGCGCACACTGACCGCACAGACCCATTCTATCACATCTAGGCCTAACAGCCTGTTTCTGTTTGATTTGAGGGCGCTAGAATTTAGGCGTACTAGTACGACCATAACCTCAGGGCGTAAGCCGTACTAGTACGGCTGAAACCCCGAAAGGGTTAAATACATCAATACATGTTGGGTCCTATAGCCTCATAACACTTAGTCCACATAGAACACATTTCCTTATTCTCTGAAGAAGTTACAACCTCACCCTGTCCATCCTCCTGTGAATCAATTTCCTCTTCTGTCGTCTGATGCTGTTCCTGATGAAGCTCTTTCAGCTCTTCAGGGGTTAGGTCTACCCTGTTGTCCTCCACCAACTCTTCCACATCCTCACCACTCATCTCCAACCCCAGGCTGTTCCCCAATGCCACAATATCTTCCACAACAGGCACAGGGTCGTCAGGGTCAGCCTCAAATCCTTCAAAATCCCTCTTTTCAACACAATCTGGCCACAGTGGTCTCCAAGCAGAGTTTAAAGTCCTGGAAGTCACTCCCTGCCAAGCCTTACTTATAAGGCCTATACAATGGATAATATTGAAGTGATCTTTCCAGAACTCTCTTAGGGTCAACTCAGTGTCCGAGGTCACTTGAAAGCACTTTTCAAACACTGCTTTTGTGTAGAGTTTTTTGAAGTTGGAAATGACCTGCTCGTTCATGGGCTGGAGGAGAGGAGTGGTATTAGAAGGCAAGAACTGAGGCAAGAACTTCACTGTGATGAAACTGAACTCATCAGACAAATAGTCTCCCAAGTTGTGAGGATGAGCAGGAGCATTGTCCAGTAGCAGGAGGCACTTGAGTGGCAATTTCTTTTCCAGGAGGTATTTCTTCACACTAGGGCCAAACACTCCAGTGAACCATTCCACGAAAATGTCCTTAGTGACCCATGCCTTGGTGTTAGCCTTCCAATACACACACAAATTATTCATGTTAACATTATGTTTCTTGAAGGCTCTGGGATTTTCTGCGTGATACACCAGTAAAGGCTTCACTTTAAAATCACCACTGGCATTAGCACACAACATGAGACTTAGCCTGTCTTTTATAGGCTTGTGTCCTGGCAGTGCCTTTTCATTCTGAGTAATGTAGGTCCTCTTTGGCATTTTCTTCCAAAAGATTCCTGTTTCATCACAATTGAACACTTGTTGGGGTTTGAATTGTTCAGCCTCTATGTACCCCTTAAATTCAGACACAAACTTTTCAGCAGCACGTTTGTCTGAACTGGCTGCCTCACCATGCCTTACAACATTGTGTATGCCACTACATTTCCTAAATCTGTCAAACCAGCCTTTGCTGGCTTTAAAATCACTCGCATCAGCACTGGTTGCAGGCATTGTCTTGACAAGATCTGCGTGCAACTGCATTGCCTTTTCACAAATTATCGCTATAGAAATACTATCACCCGCTATCTGTTTTTCGTTGATCCACACCGCCAACAACTTCTCAACCTCATCCACTGCTTTTGATCTGTTTTTGGCAAACATGTTAACACCTTTTGCAACATCAGCTTCCTTAATTTCTTTTCTCTTTGTCAGGATAGAGGTTATAGTTGATTTGTTTTTTCCATACATCCTGGCAAGCTTCCCCCCACACGTACGCCACTCTCATATTTTTCAACTATCTCCTTCACTTCGATGGTGTTCCTCACTTTCTTAGCCACAGGGGTGCCACTAGGATGCTTCTTTGGACCCATGGTGATTTATTTCACAGTGACAATCACTAAACAAGGAATAAACACAATAAGATTATTGTGAAATGCTTGAATGAGCACACTGGGTATTGTTCACTCAAGTGTAAACAAAGCTAGACTGGCTCACAACGCCTGCATGGCGAGGTGCGCAAGCGCGGGGCAGGCGGACAGGTCTGGGACGCGGGCCGATAATCGGGGAAACGGCCTATAATCGGGCAAAAATTGGGATTGAAAAAAGCGATCGATTTTCGAGCCGGCCGATAATCAGACCGGCCTCTTTCTGGGGGTCCACTGTACTAATAAATAATATGTAATAACAGTAATAATAATATAAGTGAGTTTCAGATTGCCACCACAAGATGGCAGTGTGTATCAAAACATCGCCGCTCAGGGAGGGAGGGAAATTCTCGTGTTTTCATTACGTTTCATGCAGTTATTTTGTGAAATTTCTTCTTTCTAACCATGGGTCTTAAGAAAGCAAGTGCAAAGGACAGTGCTGAGAAGCAAATAAGGATGATTTCCATGGAATTAAGAGACCCCACTGGAAATAAGTCACTGTCCGACTTTTTTGGGTTATCCTAGGTTCTCTGCACATATGCTGCTATGTATGATAATCTATGTAACTGTATTTGTGTATACTTGAATAAACTTACTAGCATTAAGAGTGCAAAATTAAGGGTGTATTATTAGGTGTACCATTAAGGGTGTACCATTAAGAGTGTACCATTAAGAGTGTACCATTAAGTGTGTACCATTAAGAGTGTACCATTAAGGGTGTACCATTAAAAGTGTACCATTAAGAGTGTAGCAGTTAAGCCATTAAGCGATAGAAAAAGGATGATCTAATGGAGTTTGCCTTAAAGACACTTGGTTTTCTGTTATAAAAGCATGGTAAGGTATGCCAGGAGCAGGAATGGCCACCATGGTGGTCCTATACACCACAACAACAATGGCCGCAGCCTCCTCCACTAACACTACTCACATATGTAATATTTCATTCATTCTAAGTGTATATATCATGTTTCTATGTTATTAATAGAATCCTCTACCTTCCCATCAATACTCAAAATAGCGAGGGTCACCCCAATACATAAGGGAGGAGATCAAGCAGACCTGAATAACTACAGGCCGATATCTAACTTACCCCTTCTCTCCAAAATCTTTGAAAAATTAATTCATAGACAAATATATTCCTACCTCACCTCCAACAACGTACTCAACCACTGTCAATTTGGATTCAGGCCTAATAAAAATACAAATGATGCCATTATACATATGTTAGAAATAATTTACACCGCCCTTGAGAAAAAAGAAATCCCAGTGGGAATCTTCATTGATTTACGTAAAGCTTTTGATACAGTTGACCATGATCTGTTACACTTAAAATTATCGCACTATGGTATAAGAGGACACTCCTTAAACTACCTAAAATCATACCTTAGCAACAGAAACCAATATGTGTACACTAATGGAGCTAGCTCCACCGCGCAAACTATTACCGTAGGGGTCCCACAGGGAAGTGTTCTTGGCCCACTACTCTTTCTCATTTACATTAACGACCTACCAAATGCATCTCAACTACTCAAACCCATACTTTTGCAGATGACACTACATACGTTATCTCTCACCCAAGCCCAGACACACTAGCCAACACTGCAAATACTGAATTGCAGAAAATATCTACCTGGATGATGACCAACAAACTTACTCTCAATATTGATAAAACCTATTTTATCCAGTTTGGGAACAGAGCTGCAAACGCACCACTTAACATAATGATAAACGGGTCCCCTATCGCAAAACTCACAGAGGGAAAATTCTTAGGAATACATCTTGACAGTGGCCTCAAATTTCAGACACACATACAACAAATCTCCAAGAAAGTCTCAAAGACCGTGGGAATACTATCCAAGATACGGTACTATGTTCCACAACCAGCTCTCCTTACCCTATATCACTCACTCATTTACCCCTACCTCAACTATGGAATCTGCGCATGGGGCTCTACATCAATAACTCATCTCAGACCACTAATAACACAACAAAAGGCAGCAGTTAGAATGATAACAAATTCTCACTCCAGGCAACATACTCCACCAATATTCAAAAACCTAAACTTACTCACCATACAAGACATCCATACTTTTTACTGTGCCTATTACATACATAGAACACTATGCAGATATTAACCCACCACTCAAACTTCTCCTTACTAATTTTAACAGGACACATGACCATAACACTAGACACAGATCACTCCTGGATGTTCTCCGTGTCCACCTAACACTATGTAAAAACTCAATGCACATAAAAGGCACGAAAATTTGGAATTCATTACCTGTCATTGCCAAAGAAACCCTACCTGTACCCCAATTCAAAACGATGCTAAAAAACCACCTTCTCACCCAAAGATAATTGCTCCATATCAACCATTCCCAGCAAAGTAGAATAATCACTTAACGTAAAACCTGACTTTAAAGTCAATGTAATGTATGAATAAACGATTGAATGAATGTAAAACCTGTTATGAATAATACTTACTTAGCTAATTATTCCCACAACACTTATATTATAATGACCACGTAAACTAACTGCAATGCAATTAATTGTTTTAAATTGTTATCTCACTCAATTAGTTGCATTGCTGCAATAAATTGCTACAATTAATTGATATGTTCAACTTATATTCAAACTTTAAAACTTAGATAAGCAACTTTACTTATTTTATAAATTATCAACCATAACTTTTTATTATTTTATTATTACTATTGCTTTAATTTGTTTAATCTAATTTAATTAATTTTATAATGAAGACAAAAGTACAAAACTATGTTCAAATTTTCATAGCTTAAATACTCACCTTTACTCATTGTATACTATCTACAAAAATTCTTACAATTTAGTTTTAAGTTAATTTTAAGTCTGCCCAAAATGCCCTGCATACTAGGGGCTTTTGGCATGTACACCTCATGTAATCTCAATAACCAAATGTAATTCTTTGTATCATGTCCAAATAAAAAATTATTATTATTATTATTATTATTATTAGATGAATTGTGATAGATAAATAAGCCATAGAGTTGATATTAGGGAAATTATTGAAGTACTATTTTGTGGAACCTGGAATTCCACTGGAACGGATTAATTCCATTTCAATTAATTTAAATGAGGAAAATTGACTCCGCAAATGAGCAAATCCAGTTGTGAGCAAGCTCCTGGAACAGATTAAACTCGTTAGTAGAGGTTCCACTGTATTAGGTACTGAAATAGTACTCAAATAGTCACAGTCACACCGACAGGTGAATATTTTCACCTGACTTGGTCATTTACTATTGTCTAGAAATACAGTGGACCCTCGCTTTTCGTTGAAAATTCTTTTCAGAATGGCTTGAGTGCCATTACCGAACGAATTTGTTCCCATAAGGACAAATGTAAATTAGATTAGTCGTTTCAGAACCCCAAAAATACACTGTTATGATAAGGGCCTATAGACCACTAATTAGTTTAGTGCTTATCGCAACAACAGTACAGCAGGTGCTAGGAAGTAGCTAAATACTACTTTATCTGAGTAATTCAAGGCAAAATGATGTCTTTAAAGGTCTTTCGAGGTTTTTATTTAAGAATATACTAAGATTTATAGAACACTTAGTAAAATAAAAGAATCCTACAACCTCCTTACTCTTAGGAAGGGTGTACACACTTTAAATAAGGCCTTTACTTTCTCATATAAGCACCACAAGTTACATTTGTCTGTACCGTCTTAATATAATAATACACGTAAAGAGGATATATGTGACACTTCCTTAGAATTAAAACACTTCATAATGTTAATAATAAGTTAGTTTATCACTAGACTTAAGCAGAGAATCACTGCACTGAAGGTCACTATCACTGCTTCCATACTAGTCACAACTCGCTAGTGAACCATAGTTCCGAAGTCTATTCTGTAGACAGGACTTGAGGAAATAAGAGAGCCTTTGAGGGTATGCTCAACATTCCAGAGGCGAGAGCGAACTGAGTTTCGGAGAGCCTCAGAGGGTAAGCTCACCATACCAAGGGTAAGAGAACTGAGAGTCTTGGAGAGACTATGAAGGTATGCTCACCACACCAGGGGTGAGAGAGAACTCAGTTTCTTCTAGGGTATGCTCACCGTACCAGGGGTGAGAGAAAACTGACCTGAGTAGAGCGCCTAGGTTTGACCTCTACTCTGTATAGAAGGGGGGGGAACAAACCAGCCGCTCAGTACTTTACACTTTAAAGTCATCTAATTTCCTAAACACATTCACAAACAATACCCCGTCATAGTCATATAATATAGAGTCATTTAATATTATAAACTAGAGGATCTTTAATTTAGCTATTATTAAAGAAACCCTGAGTATAATATTAAGTGTAAAACCTCGTTTTAACATTAAACAATGACAGGGCGTAGCACCCCCCCCCCTTGACGACTAAGTGTCACACCAAAGAGGGTGTACAAAACCTTAATGAAAATAAATTACAAGCTTTCCATCTGACTTATCACTTATAATGAATGTTAATTTATCTTTTTTCATCAAAGCCAAGATCCTCATGAGTCACCATACAATGGAAGCGAAGAAGCAGTGTAACTTTAAGCTTCCTTTCTTAGAGGTCGGTCCACAACAGTGATCTCAGGTGACGCTTTGAAGCAAAGGATGTCAGCGGAAAGCTGCAAGAGTCATAGCCATGGCGGCATAAATTCTTAACGTCCACTTTCAAACATATTGTCCTCAGGATTCTCCTGAAGTTACAACAATCATGTGGCTGTAGATGACAAAAAATTTCAATTAATACACAAAACATAAAAGGAGCAAAAAAGGAAAAGCATTTACTTTACTTTTTGCCAAAAAATGCAAGTTAAAAAAAATTCAATGACCAGTACTTAGGGACGAGACAATGCATCAACTTTTATGTTATCTTTTCCACGTACAGTGGTACCCCGACTTACGATATTAATCCGTCAGAGAGGGCATATTTTAAGGCGAAACAATCGTTAAACGAATCAATTTTCCCCATAAGAAATAATGGAAATAAATTTAATCCGTCCAAGACTT
>WNWK01037442.1:0-18508 GCA_009830355.1 Cherax destructor | reverse complement strand
ATTTTTTTGAGGCGCACATCAACCAAATAACTGCTGCAGCATACGGGAAACCTAGAAAACCAAGAACAACATTCCGACATCTGAATAAAGAATCGTTTGGGACCCTGTACACTGTGTACGTTAGGCCCATACTGGAGTATGCGGCACCAGTTTGGAACCCACATCTAGCCAAGCACGTAAAGAAGCTAGAGAAAGTAAAGGTTTGCAAAAAGACTATTCCCGGAGCTAAGGGGTATGTCCTACGAGGAGAGGGTTAAAGGGGAAATCGACCTGACGACACTGAATTTAGAGGGGATGTTATTTGGGCCGGTGCTCTTAATTGGGTTTAACCTGCTTAGTTCTTTTGCACGAAGTCATGAGATACACTTATAGTTGAAAACTGTTTGGAGTTACTCCTTTATTGGTATAGTATTTTTTAAATTTATCAGAGTCTGTGTTAAAGGTATTTGATGCACCCTGGTAGTTTACTTACTAGTGTTGATGCGACAGTTGTGTAGTATGAATTAAAACAATTTGCCACTTTAATTGTTTCGTGGCATACCTCGTAATCGACATTTAGAACTATGTTAGATCTATCTACGGGTTTATGGCTATACCCCAACTGTTTGAGTTGTTGCCAGAGCTTTCTAGGGTTATTCTTGTACTCTTCGATCTTTGAGCAATAGTGTCTTGCCTTTGCGCCTTTTATAAGCCTCTGCACTCTGTTCCTCACCCTTTGGAATTCATTTAGTGCTGCAATATCCTGTCTGTTTACCTTAAATCTTTTTACCAACTGGTCTCTGAATTTCATATTATCTAATATCTCAGTAGTCATCCAGGGTTCAGTTCTTCGTTTAATCCTAACCTCTTTAACTGGTGCAATATTATCAAGGATGGCAGTGAACATTGTTTGTGAATTTTTCCCAGGCATCATTTACGTCCGTGCAACTTGTTATCACTGACCAGTCACAATTGTGTAGCATATTTACCAGTGTTTCTTTACTGTAGTTTCTAGTTGACCTAACTTTTATTGTCTTGTGTAGGCCTATCCGTTCCCTAGTAATTTTCCTGGTACAGTAAATGTTGAAATGATCACTAAGACCTGTGGTAATGACCCCTGACTGACTAATGTTCTCAGGGCGGTTACAAAGTATGTGGTCAATTAGGGTGGCTGAGAACTGTGTGATCCGGGTTGGTGTATTAATTAGTTGCGTGTAACTATTTAAATCCAGAATTTTCTTATATCTTTTACATAGCCAGTTATTTTGCTGTTGAAAACAGATGTTGAAGTCTCTTAGTATTAATGTCTCGTCATTGTTATCAAGTCCTGACAAGACTCTCGAGAAGTCCTCTAAGAACTGGTCATACCCATCCTGTGGGCGGTAGTCAAAAGATTACAGAGGTACATAATGGGTCCAGGGACTGGACCCCAAAGTTTTGATAGCTGAGCAAGTTACAAAGGTAATGAACTCACAAGTAACAAAGGTAATGAACTCACAAGTTAGAAAAATAATGAACCTACAAGCTACAAAGGTAATGAACTCACAAGTTACAAAGGTAATGAACTAACAAGTTACAAATGTAATGAACTCACAAGTCACAAAGGTAATGAACTCACAAGTTACAAAGGTAATGAATCATGCAAGTAAATTTACTTACTTACGTTTATACATGGTTACAATCATGAATAAATTATAAAGTAATGAGCAATTCACTAGTCTACACCCGGTCACAACTGTAATGAGTTCTTTAGTTTTTTAGTTTGATATCTTTATTATGCACCCCATACCCATCCTGTGGGCGGTAGTCAAAAGATTACAGAGGTACATAATGGGTCCAGGGACTGGACCTCAAAGTTTGATAGCTGAGCAAGTTACAAAGGTAATGAACTCAGATGGATCTGGTCACAATCATGACAAGTTACAAAGGTATTTGCAGATTACAGAGGTATATAAAGGCTCCAGAGACTGGGCCCCAAAGTTTTGATAGCTGAACAAGGTACAAAGGTAATGAATTCACTAGTTACAAGGTAATGAATCATGTAAGTAAGTAAATTTACTGATGTCTATACATGGTTGCAATCATGAACAAATTATAAAGCAATGAGCAATCTTGAGTTCTTGGTGCAAATTTTAATTGTTGGGTCACACACACACACATACATACACACATACATATACACACACACACATACACACACACATACACACACACATACACACACACACAGAAAGAAAGGAGTGACTGGGGACACAGGATACGAACAAGCAGTTGACCGTTAGGACCATCCACTCCCTCCCTCCTCCCCTTCCACCCCCCATTCTCCCCTCACTGGCATCTCCATCCCCACACCCTTCCTGCCTGGAGTCTACCTGGAGAGAATTCCAGGGGTCAACGCCCCCGCGGCCCGGTTTGTGACCAGGCCTCTTGTTGGACCAGAGCCTGATCAACCAGGCTGTTACTGCTGGCCGCACGCAGTCCAACGTACGAACCACAGCCTCTCCTATCTCCTATCCTGCCATAATCTCTCTCCATCTCTTTCCATCTCTCCCCTCTCCCTCTCCCTTCTCTCTCTGCTTCTTCTCCTCTCCCCTTCTCCCTCCCTCCCCTCTATTCCCCCTCTTCTTTTCCTCCTTCCCTTCCACCTCTTTTACTATAGCCCCCTTCCCCCCCTTTTTCTCCACCTTAAACCACTCTCCCTCCTAAACCTCTCCCCCTTAAACCCTACACTTCCCTGAACACACACACACAAAAAAAAAGTGGTAGGGACTCGCAGGACCCAGGGACCAGAGGAGCACGGCTCTGGTAAGGAAGAATGGATGGAAGAGCAGTGCAAAAGGATGGAACAGGAGTGGGAGAGAAAACTAGGAGAGCTTTCTGCAAAAATGGAGAGAGAGCTTTCTGTGAAACTGGAAAAGAGGTTGAAGGAGGAGAAGAAGAATTTGGAGTCACAAGCTGAAGATGCAGTAGCCAGGATAAGAGGCCTAGAAGATGAGGTAAACAGGCTGAAGCAGGTTACAGGGGTACTGAC
This sequence comes from Cherax destructor, assembly GCA_009830355.1. Taxonomy (NCBI): domain Eukaryota; kingdom Metazoa; phylum Arthropoda; class Malacostraca; order Decapoda; family Parastacidae; genus Cherax; species Cherax destructor. The sequence continues at coordinate 15,498 of WNWK01037442.1, read as the reverse complement.
CAGTAAAGACACAGCATCAAGGGTGTCCATCAGGAAGGAAGGAGATATAACTTACACTACAGCCGCATCTGCCTACCAAGCAGGGCCAAGGAGCGAAGGGGGTGAGCAGCTGAGAGCAAGTGGAGAGGGGAATAGGGCAAATGCAGGGGAACGATCATGCCAACAAGAGCGACAGGAAAAAAAAAAAGGAGAAACAGGAACCTGAGCTGCAGAGGGAAAGGCAATGGGAGGAGGAGAGGGCAAAGTCAGTGTTTATTCATGGGCTGAAGGAGAGAGAGGAAAGGACACACACTGACAGATGGCAGACAGAAAGAAAGGAGATTGAGAGCATACTCAAAGAAATAGGCGAAGAAGACATGTCTGAGATTGTAAATTTTCAGAGAATAGGGGAGTACTTGAAGGGGAGAAAACGACCGCTCAAGCTGATTCTCAGGACAGAAACAGAGAGGGACAGAATCCTCCAAGAGAAACCACGATTGAAGAAAACGGAAGATTACAGGAGGGTGTTTCTAGACCGGGACAGAACAAAAACAGAAAGACAGCAGCTGAGGGAGACGGCACAAAGGCGAAAGGAGCGAGGAGGAGAGACAAGGACAGAATCAGTAGAGGACAACCAGAGCAGGACGGAGCAACAGGAACAAGCACAACCCAACAACCAAGCACACGGTCCCAACACAAACTACAACCCACACTCACAGCCCACACCCAACACTCTACTATAGGATCCCACAGTACACTGCCAGGTACCCCACCCTCACAGACCCCCCAAAACACTGTATTAGAGAGGAAACTGAAGGTATGGTACACCAATGCTGATGGAATAACAAATAAGTGGGAGGAGTGGCATGAAAGAGTCAAAGAGGCATCACCGGACATAATAGCTCTCACAGAAACCAAGCTCATAGGTATGATAACAGATGCCATCTTTCCAATGGGGTACCAGATCCTGAGGAAAGACAGAAGGAACAGAGGGGGTGGAGGAGTGGCACTGCTGATCAAAAACCGATGGGATTTTGACGAGCTGGAGAGAAGAGACAGAGGAGAAGCTGGGGATTACATAGTAGGAATGCTACAGTCTGGAGGTCCCAAGGTGGTAATTGCAGTGATGTATAACCCACCACAGAACAGCAGGAGGCCAAGGCAAGAGTATGATGAGAGTAACAGAGCGATGATTGACACACTGGCAGTAGTGGCCCGAAGGGCTTGTGCGAGCAGGGCGAAGCTACTGATAATGGGTGACTTCAACCATAGGGAAATTGATTGGGAGAACTTAGAGCCACATGGGGGCCAAGAAACGTGGAGGGCTAAGATGCTGGAGGTGGTACTGGAAAATCTCATGTACCAACACGTAAGGGACACTACCAGAGAGAGAGAGAGGACGAACCAGCGAGACTGGACTTAGTATTCACCCTGAGTAGTGCAGATATTGAGGACATCACACATGAAAGCCCCCTTGGGGCCAGTGATCACATGGTTCTAAGTTTCGAATACATAGTTGAGTTACAAGTGGAAGGGGAAGCAGGAAGGGCTGCACGAATGAAGCCAAACTACAAGAAAGGTGAATATGTGGGCATGAGGAACTTCCTGCATGGAGTTCAGTGGGACAGAGAGATGGCAGGGAAGTCAGTAGACGTGATGATGGAATATGTGACAACAATTTGCAAGGAAGCTGAGGAGAGGTTTATACCCAAGGGTAACAGGAGAAGCGAAAAAGACAGGATGAGCCCATGGTTCACCCAAAGGTGCAGGGAAGCCAAAACCAAGTGTACAAGGGAATGGAAGAGGTACAGAAGGCAAAGAACCCCGGAAAATAAGGAGAGCAGTCGTAGAGCCAGAAATGAATATGCACAGATCAGAAGGGAGGCCCAAAGACAATACAAGAATGACATAGCAGCGAAAGCCAAATCTGACCCAAAGCTGCTGTACAGCCACATCAGGAGGAGAACAACAGTCAAGGACCAGGTTATCAGGCTGAGGAAGGTAGGAGGGGAGGTCACAAGAAATGACCGTGAAGTGTGTGATGAGCTCAACATGAGATTCAAAGAGGTGTTCACAGAGGAGATAGAAGGGACTCCAGAAAGGAGGAGAGGTAGGGTACACCATCAGGTGCTGGACACAATACACACAACTGAGGAGGAAGTGAAGAGGCTACTAAGCGAGCTAGATACCTCAAAGGCGATGGGGCCGGATAACATCTCTCCATGGGTCCTGAGAGAGGGAGCAGAGGAGCTATGTGTACCCCTAACAATGATCTTCAACACATCTATCGAAACAGGGCAACTACCTGAGGGATGGAAGACAGCAAATGTAGTTCCAATTTTTAAAAAAGGAGACAGGAACGTAGCACTAAACTACAGACCAGTGTCACTGACATGTATAGCATGCAAGGTCATGGAGAAGATAGTCAGGAGAAGAGTGGTGGAGCACCTAGAAAGGAATGAGCTTATCAACGACGGCCAACACGGTGTCAGGGACGGGAAATCCTGTGTCACAAACCTACTGGAGTTCTACGACAGGGTGACAGCAATAAGACAAGAGAGAGAGGGGTGGGTAGATTGCATATTCTTGGACTGTAAGAAGGCGTTTGACACAGTTCCACGCAAGAGATTAGTGCAAAAGTTGGAGGACCAGGCAGGGGTAACAGGGAAGGCACTACAACGGATCAGGGAATACCTGTCAGGAAGACAGCAGCGAGTCATGGTACGTGGTGAGGTGTCAGGGTGGGCGCCGGTGACGAGCGGGGTTCCACAGGGGTCAGTCCTGGGACCAGTGCTGTTTCTGGAATTTGTGAACGACATGATGGAAGGAATAGACTCCGAAGTGTCCCTGTTTGCAGATGATGTGAAGTTGATGAGAAGAATTCAGTCGGACGAGGACTAGGCAGAACTACAAAGGGATCTGGACAGGCTGCAAGCCTGGTCCAGCAATTGGCTCCTGGAGTTCAACCCCACCAAGTGCAAAGTCATGAAGATTGGGGAAGGGCAAAGAAGACCGCAGACGGAGTACAGCCTAGGGGGCCAGAGACTGCAAACCTCAATCAAGGAAAAAGACCTTGGGGTGAGTATAACACCAGGTACATCTCCTGAGGCGCACATCAACCAAATAACTGCTGCAGCATATGGGCGCCTAGCAAACCTAAGAACAGCATTCCGACATCTTAATAAAGAATCGTTCAGGACCCTGTACACTGTGTACGTTAGGCCCATACTGGAGTATGCAGCACCAGTTTGGAACCCACACCTAGCCAAGCACGTGAAGAAGCTCGAGAAAGTGCAAAGGTTTGCAACAAGACTAGTCCCGAAGATAAGGGGTATGTCCGACGAGGAGAGGTTAAGGGAAATCGACCTGACGACACTGGAGGACAGGAGAGATAGGGGGAACATGATAACAACATATAAGATACTGAGAGGAATTGACAGAGTGGACAGAGACAGAATGTTCCAGAGATGGGACACAGCAACAAGGGGACACAGTTGGAAGTTGAAGACTCAGATGAATCACAGAGATGTTAGGAAGTATTTCTTCAGTCACAGAGTGGTCGGGAAGTGGAATAGTTTAGGAAGTGATGTAGTGGAGGCAGGCTCCATACATAGCTTTAAGAAGAGGTATGATAAAGCTCATGGCGCAGGGAGAGTGACCCAGTAACGGCCAGTGAAGTCGGGGCCAGGAGCTATGACTCGACCCTTGCAACCACAACTAGGTGAGTACACATACTATGACTCGCCCCCTGCAACCACAACTAGGTGAATACACACACACACGCACATACAACAGGCCCAGTTTTCAATCGACATGCGCCTAGGACAAAATGGTAACTAACACACATACATACACACACACACAGCACGCCCGGATGGTATGGTGGCTACCGCTCTTGCTTCACGCACAGAGGGCCCGGGTTCAATTCCCGGCGGGGCCGAAACATTTCAAAGTGTTTCGTACACACATACACATATATATACAACAGGGCTAGTGTCTAATCAACATGTGCCTAGGACAAAATGGTAACTAACACACACGTGTCAATGCTTTATTTACAGGGAGCAAAGTCAGGGTATTTTTCCAGAATGGTCTGTAATATACCACTGTGGATAAAATACTTTGACATATATTGAACATTTCTGAGTGAGTTGTCTCTGAATTCATTTATTTTATTGCACTCCAGTACATAATGACGCAGGGTGTGACAATAATCCAACTGGCAAAGTTTACATTTCGTTTGGTCTACATCTGGTGGTGGTGATTTAACCTGCCAAAGATACTTATAACCCAGCCGGAGGCGGGCGGTGGTGACATCCAAGAGTCTGCTTATTTTGTTGGATGCACCATAGACATGTGGCTCCTCCTGCATGATAGAATGATGATAGATGGACTGACTGGTGTCAATCTCCCTGAGTCTTAAGTCAATAAAATTCAGTTGAAGTTCTTTTCGTATTATTGTTCTCAAACTGCTAACTGACAAGCCAAGATTGTAATCTACCCCTCTTTGAAAGCATAAAACTTAGCCAATTTATCAGTTCTATCATGCATCTGAAGACCAATGTGAGATGGAATCCACAGCATGTGCACTCTGACTCTACTATCCACAATCCTACCATACCTGTGTCTGGCTACTGACACAAGCATGCTACAAGTTATACTTGATGAGTTGAGAGCATTTATGGATGACAGAGAATCAGTTACAATTAGAGAGTGAATCTTAGATACATGGACGCATTTGAGTGCAAGGAGTATGGCAAACAGTTCTGTCTGAAGGGTAGAGGCCCAGTTATTGATGCGTGCTCCAATTTCTTCAATGAGCCATCACTCTGTATGACAACAGCAGCACTACCAGCTGCACCAGTGGATTGGTGAACAGAACCATCAACGTAAATAATTTGTGAGAGAGTGTGCTGTTTGGCTAAATTATCAATACAGCTTAATGCATCATGTTTGGCTTCAAGGCGAAGCTTTGGTTGTGATTTAAGAAGTAGTTTGGGGGGAAATGGAGGGATGGTAGTTTGGAATGGGGTAATATTCCATGGAGCGGAGAAGTGCCGCTGTTGCCTTACTTGCCACAGATCATGTATCTGATTCATGCGGAGGTCGGTTCCAGTTTTTTCGAGCTATCTGGAGGGATGTTCACCAGTGCTGAGGAAAGTTTGGAGGGCTTCTGTGCAGGGGTTTGAATGGGCTTGCCTGAGCATATTAACCCCAATTAGGATATTTCTTTCAGTAACACGATCTCTGATGCTTGGAATATCAAGTTCTTTCTGCATATTTAAAATTTTGGTAGTACGAAGGCATCCTAAAATGATCCTCATTGCTTCGTTCTGCAGTTTTTCCAGCCCTCCAAGCTTCCAGTCAGACACAAGAGCAAGTAGTGGCGCAGCATAATCAACCAATGATCTAATATAAGCAAGATACATCATTTCCTCAATTTTAACATTAGCACCATACCTGGGGTGAAACCCTGCCACAACTCTAAGTGCTCTCAGCCTTTCTTTGTATTGACGACAAAGTCTCGTTACAACTGGTCAAAGAGACATTCGGGGATGTGCTGATAATCCTTTATTAAGATACAACATAGCGAATGCTCCTAGCTGCAAAGAAACAAAGTACACAAATTAGGATGCACACCTGACTAGATAAGCGCACATTGTACCTCCTAGTCCTAATATATCATTAATGTACACTGTACGGACGTAACTCTATAGTGGGTGTGCAGTGCCTTATGCTACATAACACGTAATTACTGACTTACATATTAGGAAGGTAATACGTGTTCGACGGCCCCGCACTCTGTTTGTTTACGACTCGAGTTTCACTGCCTCACCTACAGGCGGCGCAAGGTGCCGCCGGCCCGCAACTTTGACTCACTCTATGACACGTCACCTACATCCCACATCCCCCCCAGTTTCCAGCAGGAAACTCCTCACTCGGTGACGTAATCCCGTAGGTACGCCGGCGGACGTCTGTCTCTGCGAGGTCTTGGAGGTGGCGACGCATGGGTGTGTCGTGATATGGTCGGGTCGGGTCCTTCTGCCCGTGGGACTGCCTGGTCCATGTGCTCTATGGGAGGTTTGGGGTTCGGTGCTGTTCCGTGCAACTGTGGAGGTGTAGCTGCTGAGTCAGCATCGGGCGCCGGAGGCAGCTCGCCGTCCTGTACTTCACCACTGGCTGGCGTGGATGGGGTGTTGGAAGGCTGATGACACGTATATGGTGATGACACGGGCTGGTTGGTATTGGCCAGCCCCTGGATGTGGCGCAGGAACCGTCGATTCCGCAAAGTGAGCCGACCCGAGCCATCCACCTTGACCAAGTATTGGTCAAACGGCTTTGCTTCCACTATCACACCGGTCCTGTCCCATCTCGTGCTGTGATTCCCGGTCTGGTTTTGCAGAACCACCCGATGACCAGGCGCTAAGGGGGGGAGCTGCCGTGTGTGGTGCTGTAAATCGTCGACTTGCTTGGCAAACCTCAGTCGGAGGGCCTCTTCTTGCATGCCCCATGTTTGACGCCACACTGGGTGAATCACTGGGTTGGTGAATACCTGCGTTCCCGGGCGATGGGTAGGAGGTCCCGAAGATTCTTGCCGAAGATGATTTGTGCCGGTGACATGTTGGTCTGAGGGTCTGGCGTGTTTCGATATTGAAGCAAGCCAGCAGCTACCGCCTCCGTGTCAAGGCTGCCATTTGCGTCTGTGTGCGATGTCAGTAAGCGCTTCATAGACTTGACAGCCACCTCCGCCCGCCCATTGGACTGCGGGTGGTAAGCTGATGACAGGCGATGTCTCACGCCCCATCGTTGTAGAAGTGACATTGTTTCCTTTGCAGTGAACTCCGGGCCTCCGTCTGTGCTCAATTCTTCGGGTACACCGAACGTTGCAAAGTAATTGAGAAGGGCTGCGATGAAGCCCCTGGCGCCAGACTTAGATGCGACGACGTGTGGCCAGCCACTGAACCTGTCCACAATGACCAAGTACCCAATGCCACGCAACACGCAAAAGTCAGTGGCAATGGCTTGAAAGGGGTTGCTTGGTACACATGGCTGTACTGGTGGCATGCATGGCTGGGAAGGTGACATTCCCCAGCAAGCATGGCACCTGGACCGTGTGCCCTCGATATCTCTGGTGATGCCGGGCCAAAAAACGGCGCCTAATGCCCTACTGTGCATGCGACTGGTGCCTTGGTGAGCAGCATGGAGTGTCCGTAATACCTCATTCCGAAGTGCCCGTGGTATCACGATCCTGTGGTCCATCATGACGACTTCGTCCACGAGAGATAATCTGTCGCGGTACTGCCAGTATGGTTGCAGTTCCTCGGGTAAGGCATCGCGGATGGTGGGAACCCAAACTCGACTAGTGGCATGAGCAATTGGAGGGCCTGGTCTGCGGAGGTGCCCCTCTTGACTCTCTCCCATGTGACAGCGTCGAGCGAATCCGCAGCTGATCTTGTCGCCGCTATGAGTAGAGTCTCCAGGTCATCATGGGTACCTGCTGGGAGCCGGACCGGGACAAAGCGCACAACTCGCTGGCTGTGTCCATCGGGGCTGTGGCTGATGGATATCGAGATGTAGCATCTGCCGCTGGAATGGTCTGGCCAGGCACGTGCACAATCTTGTACTGCCACATGAGGGTGCACTGTTTGAGTCTGAAGAGCCTCGGATTGGTGATGTCATCTAGTGCCTGATCCCCAAGAATTTTCACGAGCGGCTTGTGGTCTGTCGTTACGATGAGATCTCGGCACCCCATGGTGAAGAAGCGACTATCCTCCAGTGCCCATGCGACAGCTAAGGCTTCTCCCTCAATCGGTGCATACCGCTTCGGCATCCCTTAAGAAACGAGATCCGGCCAGTGTTATCTTCCAACCGTCTGCACAACACCCCGGAATAGCACCATCACAGCTGCAATGTTTCTGCCGTAGCCAATATCCCACCCCTGTTCGCGACCAGTCGGGGTTGAGGCACGTCCGTCTGCTGGGGTCGAATATCTCGACCCCTGTCTCGATCTCCTTGATGATTGCCTCTTTCGACCGATGGAACGCCTCTTCCAGTGCCGGGTCCCATTTGAAACTGACCTTAGGGCTAAGGAGCGATTTGAATGGTGCCATCATGTCCGTGGTCCTGCCGTAGTGTGATACCTGGTTAACCAGCCCAAACCAGGCCCGCACATCTGTAATGTTGGAGGGTCTGGGAAATGTCGCGATGGCATTTAGGTATTTAGGTAAAGGTTTCACCTCGGATTTGGTTATCTGAAACCCAGCAAATTCAACTTCCATCGAGGCAAACTGAAACTTAGCTGGGTTGAGGATTATACCGTTGCGTCCGACGAGTTCCAGGTAGTCAATCACTCGCCACCAATGTTCCTTCAAATCTGTGTCCCAAATGATGGCGTCATCCACGCACTTGGTCTTTCTGGGTACATCAGCGATGATGGCATCGTACCGCTGTGTGTAGGCATCCTGCGATGCGAGGAAGCCCATTGGCGCACGACAGTAACGGAACCTACCCTGCTCGGTCAGGAACGTTGTCTTGTGGCGATCCTCGGGCCGGATCTCAATTGAGTGAAAGCCATTCCATGCATCTGTGACAGTCTTGACTGTGTTAGGTGGAATGGCCTTCGCCTGTTTAATAGGTGGGACGGTGTGATGGGTTTCCCGTACACTGTGGCGATTTAGCGGTTGCAGATCCACTGTACGACGAGGCGTGCCATCCGACTTGGGTGTCAAGACCATACTGTGAAGCCATGTCACGGGTGTGTTCGGGGGCACCCGCTCTATAACGCCTAATGCCACATCCCTGTCAAGTTGGTCTGACACCTCCTGTTGCCAGTGAACTGGGACATTTGGAGGTCTCCTGGTCACCACTGGTTGCACCTCTGGGTCAACCCGAATCACCATGGGGGGGCCTGTCATCGCGGGGAGCGGCTGGTGAGGGCATACGTTGAAGGTCGATGATGCGTACCTCTCCAAGAGCCATATCTTCATTTCTGCGGTGGACTCAATAGATGGTACTATGGGCAAACTCGCCGGGCGGGGAGGCGGTGCTGTACGCTGTGGGCATCCACATCCTGCCACCGTTGGGCGGGTGCCTGCATGTACAGCATTCCCAAACACTACAGTGTCCGTAGCGCCAATTCTCGGAAAGTCCGGCCCGATAACCCTCAGCTGTTCCAACGCAGTACGGCTCAGGTAAAACCGGCTAGTGGAGTCGGTAACATAGACCATGGTGGAGGTCTGGCGTTGCGCCCCATTGTTGTTGCTACCTGACAGCTTGAGGAATACAGCACCCAGAACATTTATCTCTGCATTGTTTGCGGCAAGAATGCGTGTAGAGACACGAGTGAGGTGATGTTTGCGTAAACCCAACTTATGGAGTAGCTGCAGTCCCATCAGACAGGTTTGTGCGCCTGAGTCGGCGATGGCAGAAATGCTGACAGACCGCCGTGGAGGACATGGTGTCCTCATCCCAGCATAGGCCTCGCCGTCCACAGCTACCGTCAAAGACAAGGTTGGATGTGGCGGTGCCTCACCCGCGCCAGACCCTGTCTCGGTAGTGGCGACATAGTGAAACAGTGCCTCCACTGACCCACTGGATGCAGGTGGGGATGATTTACGGTTGCGTGGGTTGTTCTTTTTCCAGCACTCGAGACACAACGTGAACTCCTTGAGTCTGCCCCTCACCGTACCGAATTGGGGAGTGAGAGCGCCACAACGGCAGCGTATCTTGCGCCTCATCTGGGCCTGCTCGCCATGATCCCGTGCTGGGGCTGATGTCACCTGGCTGCAGCGTCCCTGAATCATTTTCTTGTAGCCACTGGCCGCCACCCGTAGGTTCTCAGTCCCCATGGCACGGGCGGCAGTCTCTTTACTATCGACGAGGCCGACAGTGTCATTCAGAGTTCGTGTGTCAATGTCTGTTGTCCCGAGGACCTCCTTCTTGATGTCGTCATCTGCCAGACCAGTTAAGAGAACCAATTTAACAATGTCATCCGTGTAGTCCATGGCGACGGTGCCAGGGCAGGTGGCCACACTACAGGTCCCAGTTTTGGTCCAATGACAGACATTGGCCAACCCACGTAGTCTCGCCACATACTGCCTGACGTGTTCCCTGGGTCCTGCTTCGTCTGAAGCAGTGTTGCCCGTCTCACACTCAGCGCCACGCTCAGCACCGTGAGTCGTTTCATGGCGTTTAAGACCTCTGTCTCAGAGTTGCTAGCAATTGTCGGGGTTTCCCGGAACAATGCGGCTTCTAAATCTGGCTCACAGCAGGCCAGGAGCTGAGCAGTGACCTGACCTGGCGTTAGGTCAGTCCCGTTCTTAAACATGTCCCACCTGCGGGTAAATGCAGCCCAATCATCTTCACCGATGCCTTGCTGTAGAGTTGGGCGGTTGATTTTCGGAGGTTTCTGTCGGGTGTCCCTAGTGTCATGCACATTCCTCTGATGTAACTGCATCAGTGCAATGCATGTCGGCATGTCATCTGCCGTCTTCACCTCTGTGCACCCTGCAGCCTCGCAACTCAACGACACAGCCATTCCCACCGGGTATGCCTAGGCTAGGTTAACACACCAGCTCCTTAACTTGTGTAATATCTAGGAGCATGGTCAAAGAGACATTCGGGGATGTGCTGATAATCCTTTATTAAGATACAACATAGCGAATGCTCCTAGCTGCAAAGAAACAAAGTACACAAATTAGGATGCACACCTGACTAGATAAGCGCACATTGTACCTCCTAGTCCTAATATATCATTAATGTACACTGTACGGACGTAACTCTATAGTGGGTGTGCAGTGCCTTATGCTACATAACACGTAATTACTGACTTACATATTAGGAAGGTAATACGTGTTCGACGGCCCCGCACTCTGTTTGTTTACGACTCGAGTTTCACTGCCTCACCTACAGGCGGCGCAAGGGTGCCGCCGGCCCGCCAACTTTGACTCACTCTATGACACGTCACCTACATCCCACAACAACAGGTCCAAGTAGTGGGACCTCAAAGCCTAGATACCTGTATCTGTTTACATATTCTAGAAGAGACCCATCATGCAACTGGATCTGGCGAACTGTGCTTCTCTGTCGAGGAGGACGCCTATTGAGTATCTTTGTTTTATCAGTAGAGATTATCAACCCCAGGTCCTGACACGAGGCTAGTACATGGTTAAGAATGTTTTGGGTGTTGGAGAATCCGGTGGTGTGAATCATTATATCATCAGCGAAACTGATCATATAATGATGGGGCTGGCTAGGCATAGCATTAAGTAAGGCATTAATTAGAATATTGAATAGAGTGGGACTGAGCACACCTCCCTGTGGGGTTCCTAATTCAAAGTCTTTAGTTGCCATCCAAAATCTTCGAGAAACTTGTGCACAAGAGATTATACTCGTTTATAACGACACAAAGCATACTCAACCCCTGCCAATTTGGCTTCAAGAAAAATAAAAGCACTAACGATGCAATAGTAAAAATGATAGACCTGCTTTACACAGCAATCGAAAATAAGGAATACCCATTAGGACTTTTTATTGACCTAAGGAAAGCTTTCGACACAATAAACCACGGCATCCTACTCCACAAACTTGACCACTATGGAATAAGAGGTCATGCACTAGCATACTTCAAATCCTACCTCACTAATAGGTATCAGTATGTCACCATTAAAGACACATCCTCCACGACACGACCACTAGACACCGGAGTACCGCAGGGAAGTGTCCTTGGTCCCCTGCTCTTCCTCTTATACATCAATGATCTTCCCAATGTATCACAACACCTGAAACCAATTCTCTTTGCTGACGACACAACTTATGTCATCTCCCACACAAACCTTGCCACGCTTAATACCATTGTTAACGACGAATTAATAAAAATATCAACATGGATGACAGCCAGTAAACTACCTGGAGTTTACCTGGAGAATTCCAGGGGTCAACGCCCCCGCGGCCCGGTCTGTGACCAGGCCTCATGTTGGACCAGAGCCTGATCAACCAGGCTGTTACTGCTGGCCGCACGCAGTCCAACGTACGAACCACAGCCTGGCTGGTCAGGTACCGACTTTAGGTGCCTGTCCAGTGCCTGCTTGAAGACAGCCAGGGTTTGTTGGTAATCCCCTGATGTATGCTGGGAGGCAGTTGAACAATCTTGGGCCCCTGACACTTATTGTGTTGTCCCTCAACGTGCTAGTGGCACCCCTGCTCTTCATTGGGGGGATGTTACATCGCCTGCCGAGTCTTTTGCTTTCGTAGGGAGTGATTTTCGTGTGCAAGTTTGGTACTAATCCCTCGAGAATTTTCCATGTGTATATAATAATGTATCTCCCGCCTGCGTTCTAGAGAGTACAGGTTTAGGAACTTCAACACTCAACACTGATAAGACCTTCTACATTATGTTTGGCAACAGAGCAGGTGATCCACAATTAAACATTAAGATCTACACTACACCTATTGCTAAACATAATGAGGGCAAATTCCTGGGCCTTCACCTTGACAGCAGCCTGAAATTCAGCACCCATAACCAACACATAACAAAGAAAGTGTCCAAAACTGTGGGGATCCTCTCTAAGATACGGTATTATGTACCACAATCAGCCCTACTCACACTATACTACTTACTCAACTATCCCTACCTCACATATGCCATTTGTGGATGGGGATCAACAGCAATTACCCACCTAAAGCCAATAATAACCCAACAAAAAGCCGCAGTAAGAATTATCACGCAATCCAACGCTAGGCAGCACACCCCCACTCTTCAAAGACCTAAACCTACTCACTGTTCAGAACATCCATACCTACTACTCTCATCTACATTTATAGAACCATTAATTCCAACTTTAACCCTGAGCTAAAACACTTTCTTGACAGTTGTGACAGGACCCATAGACATAATACCAGACACAAACATCTCTTTGACATTCCCCGTGTCCGACTAAATCTATACAAAAATTCAATGCACATAAAAGGGCCTAAAATCTGGAACTCGCTGCCTGAAAACCCTAGAACTGCAGACACAACCTCCATTTTCAAAAGCACCCCTAAAAAACATCTTATCTCACTCACGCACCCAACTGGTAGCTAACCACATGAAAACTACTTTATCTTGCACATATCCACAGCAAAATACACTTATTGATATCTGTGATTCCCCTTAATTTGCACAGGACTAACCAAAATTCTAATACAACTGTTGCTTCATAATTCTTAAGCTAGTCATAAGTTTGCCTAAGACACTCCAATATAGAAACTGTATTATGCCAATTCATCACCTTTACCATTACCTGGAGTTTACCTGGAGAGAATTCCAGGGGTCAACGCCCCCGCGGCTCGGTCTGTGACCAGGACTCCTGTTGGACCAGAGCCTGATCAACCAGGCTGTTACTGCTGGCCGCACGCAGTCCAACGTACGAACCACAGCCCGGCTGATCAGGTACCGACTTGAGGTGCCTGTCCAGTGCCTGCTTGAAGACAGCCAGGGGCTTGTTGGTAATCCCCCTGATGTATGCTGGGAGGCAGTTGAACAATCTTGGGCCCCTGACACTTATTGTGTTGTCCCTCAACGTGCTAGTGGCACCCCTGCTCTTCATTGGGGGGATGTTACATCGCCTGCCGAGTCTTTTGCTTTCGTAGGGAGTGATTTTTGTGTGCAAGTTTGGTACTAATCCCTCGAGAATTTTCCATGTGTATATAATAATGTATCTCTCCCGCCTGCGTTCTAGAGAGTACAGGTTTAGGAACTTCAAGCGTTCCCAGTAGTTGAGGTGGTTTATCGCACTTATGCGTGCGGTGAAGGTTCTCTTCACATTTTCAAGGTCAGCAATTTCACCCGCCTTGAAAGGTGCAGTTAGTGTGCAGCAATATTCCACCCTAGATAGAACAAGCGATCTGTAAAGTGTCAACATGGGCTTGGCATCCCTGGTTTTGAAGGTTCTCATTATCCATCCTGTCATTTTTCGAGCAGATGCAATTGCTACATTGTTATGGTCCTTGAAGGTGAGATCCTCTGACATGATCACTCCCAGGTCTTTGACATTAGTTTTTCGCTCTATTGTGTGGTTGGAATTAGTTTTGTACTCCGATGAGATTTTAATTTCTTCACGTTTTCCGTATCTGAGTAATTGAAATTTCTTATCATTGAACTTCATATTGTTTTCTGCAGAAACCATGCAACCGGGGGGACAAAAAATGTTTGATTCTGTACATGAGACGATTAAGAATCATCCTCTCAAATGTTTTACATAAGCAGCTAGTAAGAGATATTGGGCGAAATAAATTTTGTTGATTGGGCTTAGGAATGGGATTAATGAGGCTGTTGGTCCAAGATTTAGGGAGCTCCCTAGTTACATAGCTCATGTTGTATAATTCGAGTAAAGGATTGCCTGGTACTCGACACAGCAATCTTAGTATATTGTAGGTAATACCATCCTCACCAGGCGACGTGGAGTTGCCTTTAGTTAGTGCTGCATCAAGTTCAAAGTCAGTGAAAGGAATGTTACAGTCAACTTCCTTGCTGAGCATAAAACAAACAAGTCTCTCCCTAGCATCATATTTGTCAGTTATCCTCATCATGGAGAAACTTGATCGTTTTCTCTGGGTTGTCTACACTAGTTTTGTAAAACCAATTTTTTTTTTTTATTTAAAAACCATATCTCAACATACATAATAATATTACAAAATCCAACAACCAAAACATAACATGCGCCTGAACATTATTCAACCTCACAAAACTAACAACATACTGCAAAACTTTAATATGACATTCCTTACCAATCCTTGTGCAGAACAACCTGCTTGTACAAACACTGAAGAACATTCAATGATAACACAGGATTATGCATTGACATAACCTACTCAAATAAAATTATTCCCGATAAGAACACAAACAATACAAAGTAAACATAAAAAACTTAAGGTTACAAGCATACACGACTTGTAACACTCCTATACAATTCATACAGCCCCCCCCCCTACCAACAACCTAGAAACCCACCCCACCCCTACACACCTGCACACATCCCCAAGACTTTTAGAAAGTACATATTACAATATACATATCAATACAATTTTTTTTTTTTTAATTTTAGTAACACCCAACGAAAGACACAATATAAAGTAAGATATCTGTACAAAAAAAAAAATATCCCTAAACCAGTATCGAAATGTTACTCACAAGCTCCTATAAGTTATTCATCGATTTGTTTTTCATTATGCTTACTCAGACATGACACAAAATAAACATTGTCATATTTACAAGATGTCTCACAATATACTTTTAACAGAAAGACTTAAAATCCATAGGTTCAGCTCCCTAAACCTGGACACTGAACATCCTGAAGGAACACGAGTTAACATTATTGATATAGGACCATGAATCAACTTGACAATTAATTACATAATGAACACACTGTTAACCATGTGAAAACTTTTATATATATATATATATATAACACCATTATAAAATACACATACTGAAACCCTTGAAAACAAGGGTAAAACAAATTGTAAATTAGAACACCC
>WNWK01037441.1:0-18508 GCA_009830355.1 Cherax destructor | reverse complement strand
ATATATATATATATATATATATATATATATATATATATATATATATATATATATATATATAAAACATACATGTATATATAAAATGTTGAATATGGGGAAGCTGTGATTAGTATAGAGAAAGGAGGAATAACAACTTATAGGGTGGGGAAGAACCAGTTGGAGTGGGGGGGAAGTTTTAAGGGTAGAATGAAAAGGGGGTAAAGCATGGAATTGAGGGGATAAAGATAGAAATGTTAAAAGCAGATAGGGATATATTTTTGGGGAAAAAGTTAGTGTTTTAATTTAATAAATAAATATAAATATATATATATATATATATATATATATATATATATATATATATATATATATATATATATATATATATATATATATATATATATATAAAAAATTGAAGTTGAATAGATGTTGCATGCTTCAGCACTTGAAGTGATAACTCCCAGGTTTAGCAACTGGTGTTATAACTGTGCAGGTTTAGCACCTGGTGTTATAACTGAGGTGTTCTTAAACCCCTTTAAAGGGAATAATATTGCGCTTATAGCACACCTGCGTTCTTTAACACAATGTTGCATTTTTCAGCACCTGACTTGATCAATATTGCATTCATAAACACCGAGGATCAATGTTGGATTCGTCATCACCTCGACTGATCATTCACTACCGAAGTACAAGGCACATTCACTATCTATGACACTATCTTAGTGCTGCCCGGGAAATTTGCATTTTCTATGATTAGGTCTTGACCAGAGAAGTTAGTTGTTACCGACCAGACCTCACCACGAGGCACAGTCACGGGGTTGCCAGACCCCACCACGAGGACACAGTCACGAGAGACCCGACCTCACCACGAGGACACAGTCCAAAAGGTTTGCCAGACATCACCACGAGGATACAGTCAGAGGGTTAGCCAGACCTCACCACGAGGGCACAGTCACGAGAGTTTGCTAGACCCCACCACGGGGCACAGTCACGAGAGTTACCCAAAACCTCACCACGAGGACACAGTCAAAAGGGGTTAGCCAGACATCACCACGAGGATACAGTCACGAGGGTTAGCCAGACCTCACCACGGGGACCACGAGAGGGGGGCCAGACCTCACCACGAGGACACAGTCACGGGGGTTACCCAGCCCTACCACGAGGACACAGTCACAAGGGGGGGCCAGACATCACCACGAGGATACAGTCACGGGGGTTAGCCAGACATCACCACGAGGATACAGTCACGAGGGTTAGCCAGACATCACCACGAGGACACAGTCACAAGGGTTAGCCAGACATCACCACGAGGACACAGTCACAAGGGTTAGCCAGACATCACCACGAGGAACAGTCACAAGGGTTAGCCAGACATCACCACGAGGACACAGTCACAAGGGGTTAACCAGACATCACCACGAGGATACCCCCCGAGAGTTAGTTTAGACCTCACCACGAGGACACAGTCAAGGGGTTAGCCAAACCTCACCACGAGGACACAGTCAAAAGGGGGGTTAGCCAGACATCACCACGGGGGACACAGTCAAAAGGGGGTTAGCCAGACATCACCACGAGGACACAGTCAAAAAGGGTTAGCCAGACATCACCACGAGGACACAGTCACGGGGAGTTAGCCAGCCCTCACCACGAGGACACAGTCACGGGGTTAGCCAGACCTCACCACGAGGACAAAAATACAAGGGTTAGCCAGACATCACCACGAGGATACAGTCACGAGAGTTAGCCAGACCTCACCACGAGGCCACAGTCACGAGGGTTAGCCAGACCTCACCACGAGGACACAGTCACGGGGTTAGCCAGACCTCACCACGAGGACACAGTCACGAGGGTTAGCCAGCCCCTTACCACGAGGACACAGTCACGAGAGTTAGCCAGCCCCACCACGAGGACACAGAAACAATTTACCCCAGACATCACCACGAGGATACAGTCACGAGGGTTAGCCAGACCTCACCACGAGGACACAGTCACGGGGTTAGCTAGACCTCACCACGGGCCGTCACGGGGTTAGCCAAACCTCACCACGAGGACACAGTCAAAAGGGGTTACCCGGGCCATCACCACGAGGATACAGTCACGGGGGTTAGCCAGCCCTCACCACGGGACATAGTCACGAGAGTTACCCAGACCTCACCACGAGGACACAGTCACGAGGGTTAGCCAGCCCTCCCGAGGACACAGTCAAAAGAGTTAGCCAGACATCACCACGAGGATACAGTCACGAGGGTTAGCCAGACATCACCACGAGGATACAGTCACGGGGTTAGTCAGACATCACCACGAGGACACAGTCACAAGGGTTAGCCAGACATCACCACGAGGACAAAAGTCAAAAGGGGGTTAGCCAGACATCACCACGAGGACACAGTCACAAGGGTTCCAGACATCACCACGAGGACACAGTCAAAAGGGGTTAGCCAGACATCACCACGAGGACACAGTCACAAGGGTTAACCAGCCCCATCACCACGAGGATACAGTCAGGGGAGTTAGCCAGACCTCACCACGAGGACACAGTCAAGAGAGGGGGGCCAAACCTCACCACGAGGACACAGTCAAAAGGGTTACCCCAGACATCACCACGAGGACACAGTCACAAGGGTTAGCCAGACATCCCCCGAGGACACAGTCAAAAGGGTTGGCCAGACATCACCACGAGGATACAGTCACGGGGGGTTAGCCAGCCCCTCACCACGAGGACACAGTCACGAGGGGGGGGCCAGCCCTCACCACGAGGACACAGTCACGAGGACCAACCCAAGGGTCACAAGGGTTAGCCAGACATCACCACGAGGATACAGTCACGAGGGTTAGCCAGACCTCACCACGAGGACACAGTCACGGGGTTAGCTAGACCTCACCACGAGGACACAGTCACGAGTTAGCCAAACCTCCCACGAGGACACAGTCACAAGGGTTGGCCAGACATCACCACGAGGATACAGTCACGAGGGTTAGCCAGACCTCACCACGAGGACATAGTCACGGGGTTACCCAGCCCTCACCACGAGGACACAGTCACGGGGGTTAGCCAGACCTCACCACGAGGACACAGTCACAAGAGTTACCCAGAAAATCACCACGAGGATACAGTCAGGGGGTTGGCCAGACATCACCACGAGGATACGGGTCACGAGGGTTAGCCGAATTACCACGAGGACACAGTCACAAGGGTTAGCCAGACATCACCACGAGGACACAGTCACAAGGGTTAGCCAGACATCACCACGAGGACACAGTCACAAGGGTTAGCCAGACATCACCACGAGGACACAGTAAAAGGGTTAGCCAGACATCACCACGAGGACACAGTCACAAGGGTTAACCAGACATCACCACGAGGATACAGTACGGGGAGAAGCCAGACCTCACCACGAGGACACAGTCAAGAGAGTTAGCCAAACCTCACCACGGGGACACAGTCACAAGGGTTAGCCAGACATCACCACGAGGACCGTCACAAGGGTTAGCCAGACACCCCAACGAAGACACAGTCACAAGGGTTACCCCAGACATCACCACGAGGATACAGTCACGAGGGTTCCCAGACATCACCACGAGGACACAGTCACAAGGGTTAGCCAGACATCACCACGAGGACACAGTCCCAAGGGTTAGCCAGACATCACCACGAGGACACAGTCACAAGGGTTAGTCAGACATCACCACGAGGACACAGTCACAAGGGTTGAACATCACCACAGGACACAGTCAAAAGGGGAGCCAGACATCACCACGAGGACACAGTCAAAAGGGGTTAGCCAGACACCCATCACGAGGATACAGTCACGAGGGTTAGCCATACCTCACCACGGGGACACAGTCACGAGGGTTACCCAAAGCCTAAACCACGAGGACACAGTTACGGGGTTAGCCAAACCTCACCACGAGGACACAGTCACGAGGGTTAGCCAGCCCTCACCACGAGGACACAGTCAGGGGGTTGGCCATCCCCTCACCACGAGGACACAGTTACGGGGTTAGCCATCCCTTCACCACGGGACACAGTCACGAGGGTTAGCCAGACCCACCACGAGGATACAGTCACGAGAGTTAGCCAGACATCACCACGAGGACACAGTCACGAGGGTTGGCCATAGATACACTCCCAGTAGAATTACAAACTTTTTTTCTAAAGGAGATAAGAATATAAGAAAAAAAAATACTCATGAAAGGTCATTTGACTAAAGTTAGAAAGTTTTTTTTTTTTTTTGGCAAAACCCGCCAATTTTCACTGATGTTTTTGTCAATCCAACCTGTTATGAATCTAAAAAGGGGAATTTTGGGCCAATGTCGATACTTGGTAATTTGTTCCACTTATCAGCAAATATAATAATGGACAAGCACAGTCAAACACACACACACACACAAACACACACACACACACACACACAAACACACACACACACACACACATACACACACACACAAACCAGGGGACGGGAGGATGAGTCTGCAAAGGAAGATTGGGCAGCAGAGCTCATAAAAAGGGGGAAATGAGTGGGGAAGGAAGCTAGAGGAGCTTAGCATAAAAAATGGGGGGAGAGGATAGCTGCAGAAAGCAAGATAATGGAGGAGAGGATAGCTGCAGAAAGCAAGATAATGGAGGAGAGGATAGCTGCAGAAAGCAGGAAGTGGGAGAAGAAGTCACAACAGCAGGGGCTAAGATACAGGGATTAGAAAAAAACTAAAAAATTTGAAACAGCCTAATGAACAAAAAAAGCAAGTGGGACATGGTATCAGAAACTGCTACCTCAGTCAAAAAAGAAGAGGACTGTAGAGAACGGGTGAAACTGTATGCAAAATATATCAGACCATCGTGGACCCCAAGAAAAAGAGGATCACATCAGGAACAACCGGGAGGGGGGAAAAGGGGAAATTTTAAGCTATACGTAAAAACCCTAACAGACCACAGCAGTGCACAGGGAAAGTTAAAAAGGGGAAAGCGACAGGCCACTGGGCCAAGGGATAAAAGAAAAAGTGAAAAATTGAAAAAAGGGGCTGCAATGGAGGCAACTAAATCAATCGGGGGTTACATGGGGATGGGCAGTGGGGGGGAATGTAAGAGAGAGATCAGTCTTTGTTTACGGGCTCCAGGAAACTAAAGGGGGAAACTTATGAAGAAAAGAAGACAAGGGGAAAAATGCGTTGAAAACATCATGAAAGCAATGGGAGAAGATGACATGACCCAGCTGGCAAATTTTCGGGAAATGGGGGGTTTTGCAAGAGGAAGAACCCGGGCCAGTAAAAGAATTTTCAAAGCAGAATTGACTCGAAACAGGATCCTGCAGGAGAAAGCAAGACTAAGGATATGTCAGAGTCCCGGAGGGTGTATCTCGCCCCGGACAGAACACGGGAAAAAGACAGAAACGGGAAAGAGAGGGTACAGAGAAAAAAAGGGGGGAAAAGAGATGGACAGGAGAACCCAGACTAGGGGGAAAGCTCAACACAACCACCTTCAGATGTTCCCCAACCTGGACAACCCCAATGCAACCAAAAAACAACCCAAAACACACATGCCATACCCAATGATTCCACCCACCTCATTACAAACTCCACCTTCACACCAACCACCCATAGTTCCCATCAGATCTCCCACTTTCCCAACCCCAACATCCCCCCCAGACTAGGGTTTTTAGAAAAGAAGTTAAAGGTTTGGTATACAAAATGCAGATGGTATAACAAAAAAATGTGGGGGTGGCATGAAAGAATAAAGGAGACATCCCCAGACATAATAGCACTCACAGAAACGAAACTCCCCCCAAGGATGATAACAGATGCAATCTTTCCACCCGGATATCAAATCCTCAGGAAAGATAGAGGGAGAAGAGAGGGAGGAGGAGTTGCACTGCTCATTAAGAACAGGGGGGGATTTGAGGAAGTGGAAGGAATGGAGGGAATGGGTAAAAGGGGACTACATAGTAGGAACAATTCAGTCTGAGGGCCATAAGGTGGTAATTGTTTAATGAAAACCCGCCACAAAACCCGCAGGGGCCAAGAAAAAATACGACGAGAGCAACAGAGCAATGGTAGACCCCTAGCCGAGGTAGCCAGAAGAGCCCACAGGGGAGAGCAAAGTTACTAGTTATGGGTGATTTCAATCACAAAGAGATTGTTTGGGGAAAAACCTGGACCCCCATGGGGGTCCTGAATCATGGAGAGCCAAGATGATGGATGTGGTACTGGAAAACCTCATGCATCAACATGTTAGAACACTACCAGAGAGGGGGGGTGGGGAGGGACCCAGCAAGACTCGCCCTAGTATTCACCTTGAGTAGTTGGGACATCGAGGATATCACGTATAAAAGGGCCCCCTTTGGAGCTAGTGATCATTTGGTTCTGTGTTTTGATTATATGGTTGAGCTACAAGTGGAGGGGGGAGCAGGAATGGGAAGGAGAAACGAAACTAAAAAAGGGGGGACTACACAGGCATGGGGAAAACTTCCTACAAGACGTTCAGGGGGAGAGAGAATTGGCGGGAAAAAACCGGGTAAAAGAAATGATGGAATATGTGACAACCAAATAAAAAGAAAAAAGGGGAGAGGTTTGCCCCCAAGGGGAAAAAAAAAGAATGGGAAGACCGGGCGGGTCCTTGGTTCACCCAAAAGGTGTAGGGAGGCAAAAATAAGGGTGAAATGAGAATGGAAAAAGTCCCGGGAAGACAAAGGCCCCAGGAAAATAAAGGGTTCCCGAAGAGCCAAAAACGAATATACGGAAAAAAGGGGGAGGCTCAGCGACAAAAAAAAAAAATGATATAGAAAAAAAAGTCAAGTTTTTGGGGAAGCTGCTGTATAGCCACATCAGGGGGGAAAACAACAAAAAAGGGGACCAGGTCCCCCAGGCTAAAGAAAAGGAAGGTGGGGAGTTCAAAAAAAAAACGACCAAGAGGAAATGGGGGGCCCCCAACATAGTTTTAAAAAATATTTAAAAGGAGACAGGAAGGACTCCGGGAATTCAAAAAAAGGGAGGTATACCAACAAGTGCTGGATAAAATTTACACAAAACCGGGGGGGAAAAAGGGAAAAAACCCCCCATGTGAACTCGATACCTAAAAAGGGGGGCCCGGACAACATTTCTCCATGGGTCCTTAGAGGGGGAGAGAGTTTGTTGTGCCACTAACAAAAAAATCTTCAACCCCCCCCCATTGAAACGGGAAAAAATTTACCTGGGCGTGGAAGATGGCAAATGTAGTCCCAATTTTTAAAAAAGGGGGGAACAGACACAGGCTTTAAAAAATTAAAAACCCCGTGTCACTGACGTTTTTTAGTATGCAAAGTCATGGGGAAGATCACCCAGGAGGAGAATGGTGGAGCCCCCAGAGAAAAAATTTTTTTAAAAACGACAACCAGCAGGGTTTTTCGGGAAGGAAAATCCTGTGTCACAAACCTACTGCATTTTTATGAAAAAAGGGAACAAAATAAGACACGGGGGGGGGGTGGATAGACTGCTTTTTTTTTCTGCAAAAAGGCGTTGGGAAAAGTTCCCCCAAAAAATTAATGCAAAAGCTAGAGGATCAGGCACAAAAAAAGGGAAAAAGCACTGCAATGGATCAGAGAAATATCTGAAAAGGGGGGGCAACAACAAAAGGGTAAAGGGTACGGGCCGAGATGCCCCGGGGGGGGCACCTGTGACGAGTGGAGTTCCAAAAAGGGGCCCCGCCCTGGGGCCTGTACTTTTTTTTGGGATATGGGGGAAAGACATAACGGAAGGGATAAAACTCAGAAGTGTCCCTGTTTGCAGATGATGTGAAGTTAATGGGAAAAATCAAACCGTGGGGATCGGGCGGGGAATTTTAAAAAAGACCTGGACGGGGTGCAAGCCGGGGCCAATGGCCCCCTTTTAATTTTTAACCCCCGCCAAATGTAAAGTCATGAATATCGGGGAAAAAAAAAAGACCGCAGACAGAGTATAGCCCTAGGTGGCCAAAAACTGCAAACCCCCTAAAAGAAAAAAATTTTGGGGGTTTTAGTATAATAAAAACACATCCCCGGGGGGCCCCATCAATCAGATAACTGCTGCAGCATACGGGGGGCTGGCAAACCTAAAATAGCTTTCCCAATACCTCACAAAGGGAAAAAAAACCCAAAACTCTGAAAACCAAAACGTCAAAATACTGGATATCCAGCACCAGTTTGGAACCCACACCTGGTCAAGCACGTCGGGGAAAAATTTAGAAAGTGAAAAGGTTTGCAACAAGACTAGTCCCAGAGCTAAGGGGGGTCCTACAAAAAAAGGGGGTTTAAGGGGGAAAACGGCCTAAAAAAAATAAAAGGACGGGGGGGGGTTGGGGGGAACATGTTGGGCATAAAAAATACTGGGGGGAATAGATAAGGTGGACAAGAAAAAATTTTCCCAGGGGGGGCACAGAAACAAGGGGGGGAAAATTTGGGAAATTGAAGACTCCTATGAGTCAAAGGGATGTTAAAGGGAAATATTTCTTCAGTCATAGAGTTGTCAGGAAGTGGAATAGCTTGGGAAAACGCATAGTGGAAAGGGAGGAACCATACATAGTTTTTTAAAACTAGGTTTGATAAAGCCTGGGGGGAGGGGGAGGACCTTTTTTTGCAATCAGGGGGAAAAGGGGGGGCCAGGAGCTATGACTCGGCCCCCCAACCACAAATGGGGGAGTACACATAAAACACACATAAAAAACACACACACATAAAACACACACACATACACACACACACATAAAACACACACATACACACACACACACATACACACATACACACACACACAAGCAGGTATAACGGGAAAAGGGGGGTGGGGAAAAAATCAGGGGGGAAAAACCCAAAAGGGGGAACAACGGGTCATGGTGCGTGGTGAGGTATCCAGTGGGCGCCTGTTTTTGAGCGGGGGGTACCGCAGGGGGAACCTAGGACCAGTGTTTTTCCCGGTATGTAAAAGACATGACGGACGGGGTAGACTCAGAAGTGTCTCTATTCCGGGGTGATGTGAAAAAAAAAGAGGGGAAAACACATCGGAAGAAAAAAACCCGGCAAAGGGGGGGGAAACAGACCTGGACAAGCTCCAAACTGGGGGGAGCAGATGGCTTCTCAATTTTAATCCCCCCAAATGAAAGTCGGGGGGTCGGAGAAGGGCGAAGACCGCTGAAAATACAAGGGGGGCCAAAGGCTACAAACCCCCGGCAAAAGGGGAAAGACCTTGGAGGGGAAAAATAACGCCAAGCACGTCTCCGGGGCCCCATCAACCCGATAACTTTTCGGCAGCCTATGGGCGTCTGGCAAACCCCGGGTTGCCCGTTACCTTAACAAAAGGGGAAAAATTCAAGACATTTTTTCCGTGTACGTCAGGGCCCCTACTAGAATATGCAGCACCAGTCTGGAACCCCACCTGGTCAAACACGTAATGAAACTGGAGAAAATGCAAAGGTTTGGGCAAAGGGTTTGTTCCACAACTCCCGGGGTCTGTCTTTTTGAAGAAAGATTGAAATAGGACTAACAACACTGGGGGAAAAAAGGGTCAAAGGGGACATGATAACGACATACAAAATACTGCGGGGGAAATTTACAAAGGGAGATAGTGACAGGTTGTTTTAGAGGTAACACAGAAACAAAGGGACACAACTGGAAGCTGAAGACTCAGATGAGCCAAAAGGGGTGTCAGGAAACATTTTCCCCGCCACAGAGTAGTCAGGAAGTGGAATAGTCTAGAGAAAGATATAGTGGGGCAGGAACCATTTCAAATTTTAAGACAAGGTAGATAAAGCTCATGGAGCAGGGGGAGCAGAGACCCAGTAGCAGACAGCGAAGAGGCGGGGTCAGGAGCTGAGTCTCGACCCCCCGCAACACAATTAGGGGAGTACAATTAGGTGAGTAAAATACACACACACACATACACACATACACACACACACATAAAACACACACACACACATACACACACACACACATACACACATACACACACACACACACACACACACACACACACACACACACACACACACAAAAAATATATATATATATATATATATATATATATATATATATATATATATATATATATATATATATATATATATATATATATATTTTAAAGGAGAAAGTTGAAAGTGAACAAAATAAGAGTAAGGTGATAAAATTTTTCAAACGATTTAAATAAAGAAAAATTGGATATCACATTGGGGAGAGGGATTATGGAAGAAGTAAATGTTTTCTATTTGGGAGTTGACTTTCAGGGATGGGTTTATGAAGGATGAGGTTAACCATAAATTGTTTGAAGGAAAAAAGGTGAGTGGTGCGTTGAGGTATGTGGGGGAGACAAAAACGTTATCCATGGACGCAAAAAGGGAATGAAAGAAAGTATGGGGTGGTACCAACACTCCTATATGGGTGTGAAGCATGGGTTGCAAATGCTGCAGCGAGGAGGAGGCTGGGGGCAGTGGAGATGTCCTGTCTAAGGGCAATGTGGGTGTAAATATGCAGAAAATTCGGAATGTGGAAATTAGGAGAAGGTGTGGAGTTACTAAAAGTATTTGTCAGAGAGCTGAAGAGGGGTTGTTGAGGTGGTTTGGTCATTTAGAGAGAATGGATCAAAGTAGAATGATTTGGGAGAGCGTATAAATCTGTAGGGGAAGCAAGGCGGGGTGGGGGTTCGTCCTAGAAAAGGTTGGAGGAAGGGGTAAAGGAGGGGGGCGGGGGGCTTGGACTTCCAGCAAGCATGTGTGAGCGTGTTAGATAGGAGTGAATGGAGAGGGAATGTTTTTTGGGACATGACGATCTGTTGGAGGTGGGGGGTAACATTTTGTAAAGGGGATTCGGGGAAACCAGTTAATTGATTTAGTTGGACTTGAGCCCTAAATGGGGAAGTACAATGCCTGCACTTTAAAGGGGGGGGTCTGGGATAGTGACGGCTGGGAGGGACATTCTCAGCTGTCGTATCTAAACTCCTCTGCAAAGACAGTGATTATGTATGAGTGTGGTGAAAGTGTTGAATGATGATGAAAGTATTTTTTTTTTGGGGATTTTTTTTTTTGGGTCACCCTGCCCGGTGGGAGACGGCCGACTTGTTAAAAAAAAAAAAAAAAAAAAAAATATATATATATATATATATATATTGTATTGTAACCAGGAACGAGTGGTATTTAAGCAATAACAACACTCACTAGGCGGGGCTCAAACCCCGTTTTTTTAGCCCACCTCATGGTGAGTAAAAAATTCCCAAGACGCTCTAACCCAGGGGACTATACAATTTACCAAGAATCACGCACCCAGCAGAGCTAGGTGTCACCCGTGATCCGAGGACATACTCAGTGTTGTTATTGATTAAATCCCACTCGTTCGTGGTTATAATACGATATATACTGCTTGTGGAGGCTAGTACACCAAACAAGGAGTAGAATGAAATTAGTTCTGAGGTACCCACACCATCGTATGTCCTCCGGGTCACGGTACAACACCTAGCTCTGCTGGGTGCGTGATTCTTGAGGGGTTGTATGGTCCCGTTTGGGTTTGGGGTGCCGTTGAATTGTCGCTCACCATGAGGAGGGATAAAAAAACACGGGCTCGATTCCCCCGGGTCGTCGCAGTGTTGTTATATACTTAAACCCAATGTTCACAAACACATGTATGTAAAACAAGTTACCTATTATCAATATGATTTTTAATGTGTGTAGATGAAGGGGGATTGTTTGTGCGTTGTTTGGTGGCTGCTGTGGTGAGCGCTGAGGGCACCTTGTCCCCTCCGGAGAAGTCCTATAAGATCCTTATGCTTTTCCCAGTGGGATCGAGGGCCACAAAAACATCTTCATGGCCTTTTGCTGGGGGCGCTGGCACAGCGGGGCACAAGGTAACTCCTCCCCCTCATCTAATTCGTGACAGAAATGAGCTTATATAAAATTTATCATTGTATATTCATAGCTAACTTTTAAGATAAATATTTTTTAAAATTTATTGGCATTATTATTATTACTTTTTTATTATTATTATTATTATTATTATTATTATTATTATTTTTTTTTTTTTTTTTTTTTTATTGTTTATTTTTTTTTTTTTCCGTATGTTTAGCAAAAAAATTTTTTATTAATGAGAATCCTATCAGTGTGGATCAGTAAACATTTTATCTTTCCAACTGATGAGTTGTTCTGATATATGACCCCAGTGGGTTTAGCGCATGATTTTTATTTAAAAATAATACAACTCTGAACTGATTTTAAAAGACTCTCTCTTTTCAAGTTATCATCATTATGTTAACCAGCGAGCCACATCATCATCATTATGTTAACCAGCGAGCCACATTATCATCATTATGTTAACCGGAGCCACATCATCATCATTATGTTAACCGGAGCCACATCATCATCATTATGTTAACCAGCGAGCCACATCATCATCATTATGTTAACCAGCGAGCCACATCATCATTTATGTTAACCAGCGAGCCACATTATCATCATTATGTTAACCAGCGAGCCACATCATCATTTATCACATCCTCTGCAGATAGTGATGTTGTCTAACCCCCGAAGACATCAAAACATAGCAACATTCACGAGGTCACACATGGCCTTCAACACATAAAGTCAGGACAATATAAACATGTTCGACTACCGAAAGGGGATCAAGTGGGCCCATTTAAGAATTTAAAGGTTGTTCTACCAGCCATTGCTAGAGACTTGTACAAAGTGCCAGTCGTGAAGGAAAACTACGAGAGAAGGAAAGAATTTGATCTCATAGTAATAAACCATATGTTTAATGAGGTAGGAATTTTATCTTAGGTGAATGTGTTTTCTTTTTGAGTGGTCGATTCTTATAGCTAAGTTGTACAATTGCAACTATTTTTAAAGAAGGATGACCATTGTTCACCATCCTCCCTCTCAGTATCACTTCATTCAGTGAACAGGGTATTACCGAAATCGCTTCTACGAAACACGTTGGTTAATCTGTTTTCACCCCGTTTGATCAGCTCTACAGGTTAGTAATTACTAAGAATATTGATTTGCAAAAAACCCTAAAGAATGTTATTTATTTAAGATAGAAATATTAAACAAATCTGTAGTGGAGGGAAGGGGGGGTAGAGGTTGGACTAGGAAAGGTTGGAGGGGGGGGAGTAAAGGAGGTTTTGAATGCGAGGGGCTTGGAGTTCCAGCAAGCTGCGTGAGAGTCTTAGATGGGGAGGAATGGAGACAAATTTTTTTTAAGACTTGACGTGCTGTTGGAGTGGAGCAAGGTAATATTTTTTAAAGGGGTTTCCAGGAAAACCGGCAGGCCGGACTTGAGTCCTGAAGATGGGAAGAAAGTGTCTGCACTCTGAATGAGGGGTGTTATTGTTGCACTTTTTATAACTGTAGTGTAAGCATGTCTCTGGGAAGACAGTGATGGGAGGGCTTTTTTTTTTCAGGCCTCCCCCCGGGAAAGGCCGATATATAGTTCTGTAGTTCTGCCTGGTCCTCGTCCGATTGAATTCTTCTCATCAACTTCACATCATCTGCACTTCGGGGTCTTTTCCCTTTCCCTCATGTCATTCACAAATATCCCGAAACACACCGATCCTAGGATTGATCCCTGTGGCCCCCCCTCGTTACAGGTGCCCACTCCACACCCCCGCCACGTACCATGACTCGCTGTTGCCTTCCGGCGGGGATTCCCTTTATCCATTGCAGAGCCCCTTTCCCCGTTATTCCTGCCTGGTCCTCCAGCTTTTAATTTAAACTCTTGTGTGGAACTGCGTCAAACGCCTTCTTGCAGTCCCAAAAAAATGCAATATACCCACCCCCTCTCTCTTGTCTTACTTCCCCTACCCTGTCATGGGGAACTCAGTAGGTTTGGATTTCCCTTTCCCTGAAACCATGCTGGCTGTCGTTGATAACCCTGTTTCTTTCTAGGTGCTCCACACTACTCTTCTTCTGATAATTTTCTCCATGCCCTTTGCATAC
Organism: Cherax destructor; assembly: GCA_009830355.1. NCBI lineage: Eukaryota > Metazoa > Arthropoda > Malacostraca > Decapoda > Parastacidae > Cherax > Cherax destructor. Next base: position 4,608 of record WNWK01037441.1, on the reverse strand, counting down.
AAACCCCATTAAATGAAACTGGTCTGTATTTTAGGGCTTCGTGTCTGTCCCCTTTTTTTTAAAAATTTGGGGGCTACATTTGCTGTCTTCCCATACCTCAGGTAGTCGCCCTGTTTCGATGGATGTTTTGGGAAGGTTGTTTTTAGTGGTTCACACAGCGCCCTGCCCCCTCTCTCAGGATCCATGGAGTAATATTTCCGGCCCCATCGCCTTTAAAGGTATCTAGCCGCTTAGCAGCCTCTTCACTTCCTCCCCCAGTTGTATGTATTGTGTCCAACACCTGATGGTGTCCCCACCTCTCCGCCTTTCTGTAGGCCCTTCTACCTCCTCTGTGAACAGTTTTTTTTGAATCTCATGTTGACCCCCCTCACACCCTTCGCGGTCAGGTCTTGTGTGTGCGTGTATGTGCGTGTGTGTATATTTTGGTTTAAATTTTTTGAAAACAACCCGGGGGAACTGGGAGGCTTAAACCCCATGGTCTGAAGTTTAACGATTCATTTTACCTGGGATTCAAATTCCCTCATTCCGGGGTTTTTATTATTACAAACTCTGTCAAAGGCTAAACTTTTCCCAAGATTATTGAAATTGTTCTTAAAAAAAAGGCTCTACCGGCCAATTCTTTTTTAATCATTTATCTTTAGACCAACGTAGTTTTTTCATGACTGCCAGAACTCACTCCCTTTCCCCAGGTGGCGTATCCTTTCCTGCATGGGGGGGTTTCCCTTTTATCACACTGGCTACGCCGGGGGCCCGCGACAGAGTGCCGTCCCGGGAAAGTTCTTAACCCTGCTTACGTTCCCAAAGCATTTCGACTTCCCAAAACCCATGAGCGGTGGCACGCCTCCTCCCAAATTCTTGGATCATAGTGTGATGTCGTTTTACTGGCGGAAATGGGCGATCGTCCCCCATAAGGGGAAAGGGGGTGAGGAGTAAGCTGCTACAGGAAGTTCTCACAGTTGAAGGGAAACTGAAGAACCTCACGAAAGAGTTTCAAAATTTTGCTGTATACAGTTAAAAATAATTTGCGGCATATATGCGACCCTTTTTATTACTTATACAACGTACGTTCGTTGTATGAGTGTTGAAGGTACGTGCAGTAATGTTTTTTGGGAACCCCCAGATCTCAGCTCAGTTTCCCAAGGGCCCCCGTTACTGGAGCTGGAGAGGAACTTGAGCCTAACACTACTCAACACCCACTTCTCTCTTAGTATGCCGCCGCCCCTGCCCTCTCAGGTGGAAGTGGGCTCCATGCACTGTCGCCCTGGCAACCCCTTGCCTCAGGTCAATTATTTTGCTTTCAAGCTTCCTATATACTGTTTTTTCATATGAAAATATCATTCCCGGGACCTTATTTTTTTTCCCAAAAAAAAAAATAATAATCTGTACATGAGCAAACATTGACATAGTATACTACTTTTGCCAGGACTTGGAAACCTGGATCACGGGCGAGGATCATCAGGCGTCATATACTTCACTCTGGGCTCTATGACCCCAGCACATCAATGCCAGTTCAGTATCGAGACTTGTTCATCGGGGCCTTCCCCCTGCCTCAACGAGTCATATGGAAGTACGGGGGGAGACTTAAATATTCCTGACAACGTGATGATCAGCAAGTGGTTTCCCCAGCAGGACATTCTAGGTAAGTTCGGGTTTTTATAGTAGCCTTGTTTTTCCCCGGGCATATTATCTATCTTCTCAATATTTGCCGTATTGTATGTAGTATGAATAATTATGTTTGTTTATTTCCTGGTTTATTTCTCACTCATCTTACTATATATATGATGAAATTTATATGGATATCTGTGCAAGACACAAGCCACAGTGGGATGGGTATCTTCAGGGAAATATTTAATGTTGCAAGAACAGCAACAGGTAGACGGAGGGTAAGTTTTCTCATACGAAGATAACTTGTTGAGGCTATGTCAACACGCTGGACTTAGTTTTTTCATTATTCAACACTAAAAAGTTTTCTGGTGGTTCACATATATTTTAATCGATCTATGATCTTTCCTCGTTTAACACTTTCTGTGATATATTATTTTTTTTCTAACATTTTCCCCCTCTGTCGAAATGTTTTTTAGTTCCATTTTATTTACTTTGTACGAAAATGCAATAACGATATTTTTTGTAACAAACCGGCACCTTCCATCGAAAAGAGGAATCCCTTTAACCATCTTTTTTTAGTCCCCGTCTTGCCAGAAGCCTGCTGGTATCATAGTTGAGAAGACCTTCCCGAACTTCAGCATCCCTACCTCTCCTTAGTGTGTGGAACTGTTTTTTACTTCCAGGTCTCATGTACGACTAAATTTTTTTTAAATCCCTTCATAAATATTACATTACTCACCCTCAAACAACACGTCACATCATTAAACTCACTTGTCGCCTTGTACTCCTGTCTAACAATCTCAACAAGCCTATTGGATGCCCAAACCTCTAACAGTCAAAGCGCCCTTTTACCCTCTCCCACCAACCCATATTAGGACCCCCCTACGAAATTAATAGCCCTCTGAAACCTTGTTTTGTTTATTCCTTTCTAAATGCCTCAACACCCCCCTCACCAGCACCTTGAACACTACTTCTGGTAACTCCAAAACCTTCTAATCTAAGGGCCCAAATTCTTTTGAAAAATATTCAAAACCACACTTTGTTCTCAGAAAATTATCTCCAATGCCTCCAGCCCCCCTATCCTTTAACGTTTAAAACCCATACTTCACATCCATATGCGTTTGGGGTCTATCCTCTGGGACATTCCGCTTTTTTCCCCCAGTGAGAAAGTTCTTTCTTTCCACATATGGGTTAATGCACCACTCACCGTTTTCCACCCTTTTTAATTCTATGGTTTACCTCATCTTTCATATTGGCTTCCTTCTTATGGAAAGAGCTTAGTTCTTAGTATCCCGTGCTGGGATTATTGAGATTAACATTATGGTTAGTTTGAAAAATTGCAGTCTTAATAAATTTTAAAACCTCCACGAAATTTAAACGTTGTGGACACCCAAATAATTTCACTCTTCCTTGAAGCTGTATTCATTTAAAGTCACATATCTGAAATCTTTTTCCCAAGAAGTTTATTACTAGTAATCCCTTCCTTAAATCACTTGCAAAGTTAATGCTAAAAAACAGTTCTTGGAACGATCCCTATCTCTCTTATCTTATATCCCAGATTAATTCATCCCTGTAATCCTAACCCTCTCCCACCTTGACGTATCCCAACACCTCATTAACCTCCCGAAACCCCTCTGTATTATACAATTGTTGATTCCATATCACTTCTTAAATTATGTATGCCTCGGGAAAAACAGGATGGAATGAGAGATGAAAAAGTGTTTTTTCCCTTTTATTCGGGTCACCACACCCGGTGGAAAATAACTGATTGCTTAATAAAATATTACTTTAAAAAAACTGAAGAATGAAAAAAAACAAAATTATCTCAAAGTCGATGTATCGTGGACTCTAACCTAAAACTTCTCACATTCAAGTTTTACCGAAATATTGGAAATACTGTCTCAGCCCACAATACAAATTATACCCTTCATAATGCAGGTATTCCAACGTGGAGGATAAATTTTAAAAAAAAAAAAAACGCTTCTCTCAATTTCTGCATATTGATTTCTTTCATAACCCACGGTGTAAAAACCAAAAAAAAAAAACATTTGTCTTCCTTCACTCTGATCAAACATTTTCACCACGGACGATTACTCTACACCTGGTAACTTAAAACTTCCTTCACACCCTCTAACTCCTGCTGCAACCATCCTTCTTCTTTTTTCTTTCCACCTCTCCCAGATTTATCCACTCTCTTGGTTATCCACTTTTACTCCAGCATTTCTTAATGACCCAAAATATTTTTAAAACTTCTCCCCAGCTCTCTTGATTTATACCAATCAGTTTTGTTCATCACCATGCAGCTAGCACTGGTTGTTCATCCTTTCAGCTAACTGGTTGTTCATCACCATGCAGCTAGCACTGGTTGTTCCATCACCATGCAGCTAGCACTGGTTGTTCATCACCATGCAGCTAGCACTGGTTGTTCTTCACCATGCAGCTAGCACTGGTTGTTCTTCACCATGCAGCTAGCACTGGTTGTTCATCACCATGTAGCTAGCACTGGTTGTTCTTCACCATGCAACTAACACTGGTTGCTCCTCACCATGCAACTAACACTGGTTGTTCATCACCATGTAGCACTGGTTGTTCTTCACCATGCAGCTAGCACTGGTTGTTCTTCACCATGCAGCTAGCACTGGTTGTTCTTCACCATGCAGCTAGCACTGGTTGTTCATCACCATGTAGCTAGCACTGGTTGTTCTTCACCATGCAGCTAGCACTGGTTGTTCTTCACCATGCAGCTAGCACTGGTTGTTCTTCACCATGTAGCTAGCCCCGGGCCCTCACCATGCAGCTAGCAATGGTTGTTCTTTTCCATGCAGCCAGCCTGGGTTTTTCTTCACCATGCAGCTAGCACTGGTTGTTCTTCACCATGCAGCTAGCACTTTTTTTCACCATGTAGCTAGCACTGGTTGTTCTTCACCATGCAGCTGCCTTTTGGGTTTTTTCCCATGTAGCTAGCACTGGTTGTTCTTCACCATGTAGCTAGCACTGGTTTTT